>ONZH01018416.1:0-10584 GCA_900303285.1 Rhinella marina
GCTTTTCCAGGGCAAACTCAGCCAGTTGAAGCCATAAATCAGTTTAACTGCCCAATAGTCCAACGGATCTTCAATGTGGGGTGGCAGGGTGCTGTCTAAGTATGCCACCACCTGCTGGTTCAGGTTCTGCTCCAGGTCTAGCTGATGCTGCTGGTGAGTAGTTTCTTCACTAGGCGGGTGAAGAAAGCTGCTCATCAGCGACTCTAGACTCAGGCTTCTGCTGATGGAGCTGGTACTGCTCCTACCTCCGCACCCCGCCACAAAAGCCTTGGGCAGAGGACCTGTGAGAGGATGGATGATGGCGTAGATAGGCAGCGGCCAACTGACTGTATAGGATGTCTCTATAGTAGTTCATTTTGTCCTCCCTCTCAGCAGGTGTGAAAAAGGCCCCCATTTTGGACCGGTAGTGAGGGTACAACAAGGTGGAGAGCCAGAAGTCATCCCTCTGCCGAATGGTGACAATTTGGCTGTCACTACACAAGAAAATGAGCATGCATCAGGCCGTTTGCGTAAGTGACTCGGAGGGACTTCCTGCCTCCATCTCCACTGCATACTGCCACGGTGTGTCTGGGTCCTCTGCCTCATCTTCCTCATTGCCCTGTAGCTCCTCTGGATACTTCTGCTCCTCCTCTCCTGTCACCTGTGTAGAAAAACCACCCATTGTTCTACACATGGTTTGTGCTCGAATGTCCTCCTCCTCCTAGTTCAGCCCCCACAGGGCTCATGTGGCCGAGAGATTTTGTCGCCCCGTTTTCCTTCCCCTGGCCAGGCAGATTTAACAGCATCTGTTCCAGGACAAGAATCAGTGGAATGACGTTGTTCATCCTGTTGTCCTGGCGACTGACAAATGAAGTGGCCTCCTCAAGGGCACGAGAAAACGTCAGGTGTCACGCATGAGCTGCCACTGGCTATGATCAAAGTTACACAGGGGAGTACCTCTGTCCGCCTGTATCATCAAGAAATCATTTATGGCCTTTATCTGTTCATATAATCTGTCCAACATATGGAGGGTGGAATTCCAACGGGTGGAAATGTTGCATATCAGCCTATGTTGGGGGATGCCGTTCTGCTGCTGCAACTCAAGGAGGGTGTGCTTTGCGGTGTACGAGTGGCTGAAGTGCATGCAAAGTTTCCTGGCCATTTTTAGGATGTCTTGCAAATGGGTGGAAGACTTCAGTAACCTCTTGACAACCAGATTGAACATGTGCACCATGAAGGGCGCATGGCTCAGCCCTCCTTGATTCAGCACCAATACCATGTTCTTCCCTTTGTCGATCACCATGGTTCCGATTTTGAGTTGTCAAGGAGAAAGCCAGGATTTGATTTCTTGATGAAGGACACGGAGCAGTTCTTCCCCTGTGTGACTCCTTTCACCCTGGCAAATGAGGTATAGAACACATGTGGTATGCTGGAGGGGCACTGTGAATTGTCTCTGCAGTGGAGACTGAGGACACGGTGGAGGATGAGGAAGCAGAGGCAGACATTGTCGCAAGACCAACGGCGTGAGAACGTGGAGGTGGAAGTGGCGTCAGCTGGCCAAGTTGCTGGTGTGGCTGGGCAGGAACTACATTCACCCAGTGGGCCTTAAAGGACATGTATTGTCCCTGACCGTAGGCATAGCTCCACACGTCGGCGCTGTTGTGCACTTTGGCAGACACAGACAGGCTCAAGGACTGGCCCACCTTCTGTTCTACATATTTGTACACCACCCTTGGAAAGGGAGGGACTGCAGTACCAGCCACTTGGCCAGGAGCACATTCAGCTTCTGTGCTGTAGGATGACAACACGCATACTGTTGTCTCTTGGTGCTCGCTTCGGTGATCGATTGCTGATGGAACAGCTCCCTTTGGCTGAGATGGTAGAGCCTTGACTGCCTGAAATTGGGTGCGTGCCACTGGCTGATGCAGTAGTTTCTGCAGCAGGCTGGACAATCACATTGGAGCCACAGTTCTCCCAGGCCACTTTATGGTGATGCTGTATATGTTGAGGCAGGGCCGTGGTGCCAACATTGGCACCCTGGTTACACTT
Organism: Rhinella marina; assembly: GCA_900303285.1. Classification (NCBI taxonomy): domain Eukaryota; kingdom Metazoa; phylum Chordata; class Amphibia; order Anura; family Bufonidae; genus Rhinella; species Rhinella marina. The sequence goes on from ONZH01018416.1 coordinate 2,029, forward strand.
CACCTTCTACCCACAGATTCTACAAATGGCCATGTTCACCTTATCTTAACAAAAAACTGCCACACCGCCGAGTAGGTGATTTTACCCCAACACTCCGCACTGACTGACTGCTACCGCCACTGCCTCCATGAACCCGTGCACTACTACTTTCTGACCCAGTAGACTCCTTCGAAGCGGGTGGTCTACCCCGGGGACATTTGACTCCCGACCTCCCACCGCTGCCACCCTGCTGACTCCTGGCCACGCTACCAACTTGCTAGCTCCTCCACTGCCTCACGCGCAAGCGGTCACCCTCTTCTGATAATGATGAAGCCCCTTCGTCACCCGCCTCCAATTATGATTGACTACATCATCATCGAGTACTGTCTGCACGTCACTGATGTCCTCCTCAATGGTCTATGAGCCAGGAGCCTGACCGCTCGCAACACCAGTGCCCATGCCACTCTCCTCATCACTACTTGTTCGCCTACCGGAGGAAGCAGTGGATGTCTCCTCCACATCTTGGCTGGCCAGTAGCTGCTGACTGTCCTCTAGTAGCTCATCCTCACTGAATAGTGGAGCTGAGCCCACAGCATATAATACTTGTCTGGCTGAGGGAACAGAAAGGGACAGAGGCAGGTTGAGGACAGGTGAGGGCACAGGGCCTGCTCCTGGGCATGCCAACTAAGGGTTGTGTCTGACGAACCCAACGACTCTTGGCTTGGGACAAAGTGGATGACCGAGTCAACCATTCAAGTTGACTCAGTCAAGATACGACTGCTAGATGACATCAGGAGCTCAGACCTCTCGCTGCGACTCCTGCTGCGACCTGTGCCTGCGCCAGAAACATTTAGGCCTCTGCCACTCCCCTGTGCAGGGCCTGTCACTTCTCTGTCTGACATACTGTTAGATCAAATAAATAAACAGGAAATTAATGCACCCAAAAAAGGCTATAATTTTGTCACTTCACCACACAACGGCTAATAAGCCCCTTTTTCCACTAATATGCCACAAAAAAGGCTTTAGAACATATAACTGCACCGCTGAACGGCTAATAAGCCCTTTTTTCCCACTAATACATCCCAAAAAAGGCTGTAATTTTGTCACTTCACCGCACAATGGCTAAAAAGCCCTTTTATCACTAATACACCCCAAAAAAGGCTTCAGACCATATAACTGCACCGCTGAACGGCTAATAAGCCCTTTTTTTTCCACTAATACACCCCCAAAAAAGCTTTTGAACATATATCTGTACCACTGAATGGAAAATCAGACTTTTTTGTTCACTAATACACCCCAGAAAAGGTTTTAATTCTGTCACTTCACTGCACAATGGCTAATAAGCCTTTTTTCCCCACTAATACTCCCCAAAAAAGGCTTTAGGACATATAACTGTGCCGTTGAGCGGCAAATAAGCCCTTTTTACCACTAATACACCCCAAAAAAGGCTGTAATTTTGTCACTTCACTGCATAACGGATAATAAGCCTTTTTTTCCCACTAATACTAATAAGGAAAGAAGGTTTGTTCACAAAAATAGAAGAGGATTCTTTACGGTAAGAGCAGTGAGACTATGGAACTCTCTGCCCGAGGAGGAGGTGATGGTAAGTTCAGTAAAAGAGTTCAAGAGGGGCCTGGATGTATTTCTGGAGGGTAATAATATTACAGGTTATAGTTACTAGATATGGGTTGTTGTTGATCCAGGGAGTAATTCTGATTGCCTGATTAGAGTCGGGAAGGAATTTTTTCCCCTAAAGTGAGGAAAATTGGCTTCTACCGCACAGGGGTTTTTTGCCTTCCTCTGGATCAACTTGTAGGAAAACAGGTCGAACTGGATGGACAGATGTCTTTTTTCGGCCTTATAAACTATGTTACTATGTTACTAATACTCCCCAAAAAAGGCTTTAGAACATATAACTGCACCACTGAATGGCTTATAAGACTTTTTTCCCAGTAATACACCTAAAAAAAAAAGGCTTTAAGACATATAACTGCACCGCTGAACGGCAAATAATCCCTTTTTTTCCACTAATACACCCCAAAAAAGGCTTTAATTTTGTCACTTTAAATATTTGGTTGGCACTCCACCTATTTTTCGGTGCTCAAAGACGGGGAAACCCCAATATCCAGTGTACATAGATCACGGCACACGTTGAGATTAGTAAATAAACAAGACGCTCTTGATTAGTATCCTCAAGTATCACATGTATCACATATATGAGGCCAACGTTTCGGTCCCTCCCGGACCTTGATCACGGACTAAAGTCACACATAAGACATACAATAAATATACAAACTTGTACACGGACTCAACATATATATTAATATTATTATATACTAGCAGAAAGACCCGGCTTCGCCTGGGTATATTTCATCTATTTATTTAATGTTTCTGTGTGTCGTTGCAGAGAGAAAGTCAATGCAGCTGACAGAAGTTGATTTTTACCTTCATTTTTTCAATCCCCGTTGGCTGCGGAGTGGGAGGGGGCGTAACCTGACAGAGTCGGGGGCGTGGATTAGCAAGACGCTTCACATGGGTGTATTTAATCTATTTCATTTAATGTTTCTGTGTGTCGTTGCAGAAAGAAAGTCAACCTCCCACCCATCCCTGCAGCTGACAGAAGTTGATTTTTACCTTTATTTTTTCAATCCCTGTTGGCTGCGGAGTGGGAGGGGGCGTGGCCTTACAGAGTCGGGGCGTGGATTAGCAAGACGCTTCACATGGGTGTATTTAATCTATTTCATTTAATGTTTCTGTGTGTCGTTGCAGAAAGAAAGTCAACCTCCCACCCATCCCTGCAGCTGACAGAAGTTGATTTTTACCTTTATTTTTTCAATTCCTTGTTGGCTGCGGAGTGGGAGGGGGCGTGGCCTTACAGAGTTGGGGCGTGGCTTAGCAAAGTGCTTCGCATAGGTGCATTTAAGCTATTTCATTTAATGTTTCTGTGTGTCGTTGCAGAATGGCTGCGGAGTGAGAGGGGGCGTGGCCTGACAGAGTTGGGGGCGTGGATTAGCAAGACGCTTCGCATGGGTGTATTTAATCTATTTTATTTAATGTTTGTGTGTGTTGTTGCAGAAAGAAAGTCAACCTCCCACCCATCCCTGCAGCTGACAGAAGTTGATTTTTAACCTTTATTTTTTCAATCTCTGTTGGCTGCGGAGTGAAAGGGGTGTGGCCTGACAGAGTTGGGGGTGTGGCTTAGTGAGACCTGGGGCGGGGGTTTTAAGTACTTCTTTTAGGGTGGCCTGAATTAATGGTCAATACCATGCTTATTTATTAGCCCACGCAATAGGCAGCAGTGGAGGAAAACATCTTTTATTACTACTGAACTGTAGTAATAGAAAAACACATAAGTTATATTTATGGTAACCGGAATACCTTTAACAGTGTCAATGAATAGAAATGGATGAGATCCTCAGCTGCTGATAATTACCTGGTTGTTATGGAAACCTGCCCTCCCTGTGTGGCTTTGCAGAGAATGGCAGTTGGAGTTTAAAACCAAAGCTCCCAGTTGTAATGTTGGCTAATGGAGATCATATTTTGGGAATATCTCAGGAACGGTATGTCCTAGAGAGATGAGACCTGGTCTAAAACCTTCCCGGACACCTGATGTACCTGTGTGCCGAATTTGGTGAAAATCGGTCCAGTAGTTTGGTCGCACATAGAGAACAGACAGACAGACAGACAGACAGACAGAAACTCATTTTTATATTATTAAGAGATATGACACAAGCATAAATTAAAATCCTTACTTATAGAAAAATTAGGATGTCAAATTGCAATATTAGAGACTAGCTACCAAGCGACAGTCTATCTAACTGACAATAGCAGTATATATAGTGATATTATCGTTTACTCTTCCTATAACTTTAAAATGACCATTTTCAAAGTAACATACAGTATACATTTTTATCTATCCATATTATATCATAAATGATGGAACTTCATAATACGACAAAGTTAGTGTTAGATCGTGTTATCAGAGGACGTATCATATATAAATTCTAGATAGTATGGTATAATAGGACAATTTAGCATAAGCACAAAATATATAAAATATATAATCGTCCACTAAATACACAAAATAATCATACATAGTAGTCAAATACAGACCAAGATTAGATAAGGTTCAGCTTAAAAGTGTATACACCTAGTGGTGCAGTTAATTAACTTGGAATAGAATCTAAATATACAGTATAGCAGGATCTTACGTACCATTGGTGGATAGTGGGAGCATTCGGATGGCGTCTGCAAAGCTGTAAAGCGCAGGCGCTCCTTATAACGCGCGCTCTTTGTCTCAATCACGTGATCGGAACTTCAGTCACGTGATCAGGACAACTGGAGCATGCGCAGAAGAGTCAAAAGATAAGTAAGGGCAAAAATTTGCCCTCAAGTTGCTGAATACAACTGAATTAAAAACCATGGCCCCATTGGGTTTGAACCACGATTTTGATATATGTATTTAGAACTAGAATTTATTTTTAATATATCTCTCCTCAGATTCCTGAATTTGATTATATTATATTTGGTTACAGGTAAATGGATTTTTGTGACTAATACTGTCTCGTCGATTTAATATACTGACATTTAGATTCTCCTATATAATGTTTACATTGACCTAAACTATATATTGACCAATCCATTGCATCTAAATCAGTATGTTTTGTTTTAAACATACATATTTTTGTCTTCATACAACTATTAATATACAGTACAGACCAAACGTTTGGACACACCTTCTCATTCAAAAAGTTTTCTGTATTTTCATGACTATGAAAATTGTAGATTCACACTGAAGGCATCAAAACTATGATTTAACACATGTGGAATTATATACTTAACAAAAAAGTGTGAAACAACTGAAAATATGTCTTATATTCTAGGTTCTTCAAAGTAGAAGTTTTGCTTTGATTACTGCTTTGCACACTCTTGGCATTCTCTAGATGAGCTTCAAGAGGTAGTCATCTGAAATGGTTTTCACTTCACATGTGTGCCCTGTCAGGTTTAATAAGTGGGATTTCTTGCCTTATAAATGGAGTTGGGACCATGAGTTGTGTTGGGCAGAAGTCAGGTGGATACACAGCTGATAGTCTGATGATGAATAGACTGTTAGAATTTGTATTATGGCAAGAAAAAAGCAGCTAAGTAAAGAAAAACGAGTGGCCATCATTACTTTAAAAAATGAAGGTCAGTCAGTCCGAAAAATTGGGAAAACTTTGAAAGTGTCCCCAAGTGCAGTCGCAAAAACCATCAAGCGCTACAAAGAAACTGGCTCACATGAGGACCGCCCCAGGAAAGGAAGACCAAGAGTCACCTCTGCTGCAGAGGATAAGTTAATCCGAGTCACCAGCCTCAGAAATCGCAGGTTAACAGAAGCTCAGATTAGAGACCAGGTCAATGCCACACAGAGTTCTGAGCAGCAGACACATCTCTACAACTGTTAAGAGGAGACTGTGTGCAGCAGGCCTTCATGGTAAAATAGCAGCTAGTAGAGATGAGCGAATCATTCAAAAAATTATTCGCCGAACATTCGCCAAACTTTTCCTAAGATTCATATATTCGACGAATAGATTTGTTGCATTTGCGTACAAAACATACGTTATTATGTGCTATTAGCGAACATTCGCGCACTAATAACAAACATTCATTTTAAAAAATGTGCGCAACTTCTTAGAAGACGTACGCATAGCGTACGATTACTCCTCGTACTATTGTCTACGCGATTACGTAATATGCAGGCACGCACAACGAGAGGCTGCGGCGTGCACTCCTCAGAGGCTGAGCGAATATTCGAAAATGGCATCCAGGCAATCCTCATAATTTAGCTCTGAAGAGCTGAAATTCCTGATCCGGCTGATGGACAGAGAGGATTACGATGGCACACAACGCCATCCAAACCAGCATAAGAAGGAGGTGATCCAGCAGGTGATCCAAGACCTGCGCCATCGTTTCCACACCGTGCGGACCCCGGGCCAGATCCAGCGGAAATGGTCCAATCTGAAATTAAAATGCCCAGAGCGGCTTAAAGAGATATGCACAGAGATACGGCAGGGTGAGTAACAAAATATTTGATAAGTAAAAACATGTTAAAAAAATTAGTGTACTGTATTGTATATATACCAGCAGTCACTGCGAATAATGAAAAAAGTATAGAAGGACAACGGGGTCGTGCGTAGTGCGCTGCAGTAATTTTGTTTCATGCTAGGCAACGCCTCTCTAACTATCGACCCAAACAACTTAAGTGAAGGTATTCTAGTCATTATTGTTAATGCTGCTGCCCGTTCTCCCGTTTGTGTCAGGCAAATGCACTAGTTCGAAAGAAAGTACCCTTATATGTGCCTTCATAGTTAGCGCTTCCTCCTCCTACACACAGAGTCAAAGACGTGCCCATGCTGCAGCTGTCAGTGAGCGATATCCAAAGTATTCCTACCGTACCGTGTTAACGATATAAAGAAAGTTATTGCGACGATAACGTTATCTATTGCCATAAATACCTTTTTAGAAGAAAACAATATGATATGGCCCCCCTCTCACACCCATAATATCTTAATAGTAGTATGTGTTAGAATTAAAAAGAGTCATCATCTAACAATTGTGTACATTTTTATGTTGCAGAGCATCGTCAACGACGGCGTCCCCACCTGAAGTACCTGCAGCCTCTAGTAAGTGGAAAACATATTTAATTTATTTTTCATCCAAGCTACGTAGGAGTGCAGCTGCAGTAAGAGCACTACTGGTTAGGAACGGGATCCTCCAGCCCCAAACTATTCCCATGTAGCTACAACTGTTCATTAGAGTTGAATGTAAGGCTACTTCTACACTAGCGGCAGCCCGGATCCAGAGGGTGAGGAGTCCCTCTGGATCCTTTCTGCCGCAGGTACACGTGTGGGGCCGGAACCGCGCTCCGGCCCAAATTCACTGTAATGGAGGTGGGCCGCGAATCCGGCCTTTCTATAACAATGTCCGCTAATATAACTTGTAACTGGAGGCAGAGGCAGTGTAAAAAAATTTTTTTTTTAAATATATATATATATATATATACACTCACCGGCCACTTTATTAGGTACACCTGTCCAACTGCTCGTTAACACTTAATTTCTAATCAGCCAATCACATGGCGGCAACTCAGTGCATTTAGGCATGTAGACATGGTCAAGACAATCTCCTGCAGTTCAAACCGAGCATCAGTATGGGGAAGAAAGGTGATTTGAGTGCCTTTGAACGTGGCATGGTTGTTGGTGCCAGAAGGGCTGGTCTGAGTATTTCAGAAACTGCTGATCTACTGTGATTTTCACGCACAACCATCTCTAGGGTTTACAGAGAATGGTCCGAAAAAGAAAAAACATCCAGTGAGCGGCAGTTCTGTGGGCGGAAATGCCATGTTGATGCCAGAGGTCAGAGAAGAATGGGCAGACTGGTTCAAGCTGATAGAAAGGCAACAGTGACTCAAATTGCCACCCGTTACAACCAAGGTAGGCAGAAGAGCATCTCTGAACGCACAGTACGTCGAACTTTGAGGCAGATGGGCTACAGCAGCAGAAGACCACACCGGGTGCCACTCCTTTCAGCTAAGAACAGGAAACTGAGGCTACAATTTGCACAAGCTCATCGAAATTGGACAGTAGAAGATTGGAAAAACGTTGCCTGGTCTGATGAGTCTCGATTTCTGCTGCGACATTCGGATGGTAGGGTCAGAATTTGGTGTCAACAACATGAAAGCATGGATCCATCCTGCCTTGTATCAACGGTTCAAGCTGGTGGTGGTGGTGTCATGGTGTGGGGAATATTTTCTTGGCACTCTTTGGGCCCCTTGGTACCAATTGAGCATCGTTGCAACGCCACAGCCTACCTGAGTATTGTTGCTGACCATGTCCATCCCTTTATGACCACAATGTACCCAACATCTGATGGCTACTTTCAGCAGGATAATGCGCCATGTCATAAAGCTGGAATCATCTCAGACTGGTTTCTTGAACATGACAATGAGTTCACTGTACTCAAATGGCCTCCACAGTCACCAGATCTCAATCCAATAGAGCATCTTTGGGATGTGGTGGAACGGGAGATTCGCATCATGGATGTGCAGCCGACAAATCTGCGGCAACTGTGTGATGTCATCATGTCAATATGGACCAAAATCTCTGAGGAATGCTTCCAGCACCTTGTTGTATCTATGCCACGAAGAATTGAGGCAGTTCTGAAGGCAAAAGGGGGTCCAACCCGTTACTAGCATGGTGTACCTAATAAAGTGGCCGTGAGTGTATATATATATATATATATTTTTTTTTTTTTGGAGGGGGGGGCTAAAGGCTGAGGGCTCCAAAACAAACTTAACAATACTAAATAGAACTATTAGTAACATTAACTAACAACAGCTACTCTCCTACTAAGCGTAGAAAACGGAGGCGGAGGTAGACAACAGTGTTTGGTTTTGAAATAGGGTTTTGGAGACTTCAGGTTCGCACAGCCCATGACATGAAACAAGACATTTGGCTGTAAAATTATGGCCCGGCTGACAGCAACAGTGGGAAGACACTCAGACTATTCTACTCTGCCAGGCCTGATCTAATCACCACC
>ONZH01018417.1:0-13442 GCA_900303285.1 Rhinella marina
CACGCAGCTGAGTAAAATGGATTTGTATCACTGAGCTAAAACAACTGAACTAATAATTTTTTTTTTTTTAATATTTTGTTTTTTTGGGAACGTGACGTGCAGGAAATATGGTAGAACTGACTGACACCCTCTTAACGGTGGCTATTTAGTCTGTGACCCAGACAAATGTGACACAGAGAATTTTCTGGATCAAGCGGTAGATAATATTGGTAGCGAATGACTTGGTTGTATTGTGTGACGTACAGAAAGTGTCACCTGGACAGTATATACGGATGCGAAAGAATGTGTTGAACTGTGACACAACAGAAAGGTTACACGCAGCTGAGTAAAATGGATTTGTATCACTGAGCTAAAACAACTGAACTAATCATTTTTTTTTATATTTTGTTTTTTTTGGGAACGTGACGTGCAGGAAATATGGTAGAACTGACTGACACCCTGTTAACGGTGGCTATTTAGTCTGTGACCCAGACAAATGTCACACAGAGAATTTTCTGAATCAAGCGGTAGATGATATTGGTAGCAAATGACTTGGTTGTATTGTGTGACGTACTGAAAGTGTCACCTGGACAGTATATATGGATTGCAGTGAGTCAGTGCTGAACTGTGACACACAGAATGGTTCCACAGTGCTGTGTGCAATGGATTTGTATCACTGAGATAGAACAAAAAAAAAAAAACAGGGTTAGATATGGCGATAGCTGCACTACTAGTGCCAGCCAGCCAAGTGACAAAAAAAAAAAAATGTCTTCTAGCCCTTAGAAGGGCTGTTGGGTTCTTTGTGGGTGATCCCTGCCTAACAGACAACTAAATGCAGGCCCTAACACTGTCCCTGAAAGGCAGCAGCTCTATCCCTAACGACATCCAGACGGCATCTGAGCCGAGCGCCGCGGCCAGTCGGTAGTATATTCCAGGGTCACCTGATCAGGCCAGCCAACCCCTGCTATCGACATGTAAGGGCCCCACGTGATGCTGGGTGTACTGTAGAGTCTCCTGGCTTGTGATTGGCTGTGTTTTTAGGCGCCAAAAAAGCACGATGCGGAAGTTGCCATTTCCTCGAGCATGGCGAGATACTCGTCCGAGCATTGAGCAGTTACGAGTACCCTAATGCTCGAAAGAGCACCAAGCTCGGACGAGCATGTTCGCTCATCTCTATTTAGTACGCTTTTACTTATCCAGGCCATTCTGAGATTGTTTTCTCGTGTCACATTGTACTTCATGACAATATATTTCACCTTTATTTATGAAAAAATTTTCAATTTTCATAATTTCAATTTCTTTGCTTTTAAAACAGAAAGTGAGATACATCATAAAATATTTATTACTTAACATTCCCCATATGTCTACTTTATGTTGGCATCATTTTGTAAATGTCATTTAATTTTTTTAGGAAGTTAGAGGGCTGAGAAGTTTAGAAGCAATTTTTCAAATTTTCAACATTTCCCAAAGCATTTTTTTGAACACCAATTCAGTTATAAAGTGATTTTGTGAGGCTTACCTAATGGAAACCACTAATAAATGACCCCATTTTAGAAACTACACCCCTCAAATTATAAAAAACTGATGTTATAAACTTTGTTAACCCTTGAGGTATTCCACAAGAATTAAAAGAAAATGGAGGTGAAATTTCAAAATTTCACTTTTTTGGTAGATTATTCATGTTAATAATTTTTTTCTTGCAACACAGCAAGGGTTATCAGCAAACTAAACCTCAATATACATTACTTTGATTCTGCAGTTTACATAAATACCCCATATGTGGTGGTAAACGTTTCTATGGGTTTATGGCAGTGGTTAGAAGGAAAGGAGCGCCATACGGATTTTGGAGGCAGATTTTGCTAGAATGGTTTTTAGGCACCATCTTGTAATTGAGAGACCCTGACGTACCCCTACAGTGGAAACTTTCAAAAAGTGACCTCATTTTGGAAACTACACCCTTCAAAGAATATATTAAGGGGTGTACTGAGCACTTTGAGCCCCTAAGCGTTTTACGGAATTTGGAAATACTTGGCTGTGAAAATGAAAAGTTTCATTTCTTCCAATAAAATGTAGTTTAGCCTCAAATTTTTCATTTTCACAAGGGGTAACAGGAAAAAAGCACCCCATAATTTGTTACCCATTTTCTCCTGAATACGGCAACACCCCATACGTGGTGATAAACTGCTGTGGGGGTACATGGCAGGACTCAAAACAGAAGGAGCGCCATATGGATTTTGCAGCACAGATTTTAATGGATTGGTTTGCGGGAGCCATTGATTTTTATTTTTTTGAGTTATTGTCTTATGTGGAGGCTCATTTTTTGCGGGATGAGGTAACGTTTTAATTGGTACCATTTTGGGGTACATAAGACTTTTTTTGCAGCATTCACCCGAAGGGGCAAATCATGTAATATTTTTATAGAGCAGGCAATACCCAATATGTCTATTATTTTCATTTTTGTTAAGTTTTACACAGTAAATGAATTTTTGAACAGAATAAAATCTTTTTTTTGTGTTGCCATTTTCTGAGAGCCATATTTTTTTTATTTTTGGGCGATTGTCTTAGGTAGGGTCTAATTTTTTGCGGGACGAGATGACGGTTTGAGTGGTACCATTTTGGGGTAAATACCCTTTTTTGATCGCCTGTTATTACACTTTTTGTGAGGCAAGAGGGAAAAAATGGCTGTTTTGGCAAAGTTTTTTTTTTAAAAAAAGATTTACAGCATTCACCTGGGAGGCCATCTCATGTAATATTTTTATAGAGCAGGTTGTTAAGTGATACCCAATATGTCTAACATTTTTATTTTTGTTAAGTTTAACACATTAGATGCATTTTTGAACAGAATAAAATCTTTTTTTGTGTTGCCATTTTCTGAGAGCTGTATTTTTTTTATTTTTTGGGCGATTGTCTTCCAAATTGTCTTGGTAGGGTCTCATTTTTTGCGGGACGATATGACGGTTTGATTGGTACCATTTTGGGATTAATACATCTTTTTGATCGCTTGGTATTACACTATATGTGAGGCAAGGTGATCAGAAAATGGTTTTTATTTTTTATTTTTTATCACATGACCACCCTAGCAGGGTGGTCATGTGATATTTTTATAGAGCCGGACGATACAGACGTGGCGATATCTAATATGCCTACTTTTCTTTTTTTCCTTATTTTTCACAATTTTTTTAAACTTTATTTTGTGAAAATGACGCTTTTTTTACTTGAAACTTTTATTTTTTTGTAAAACTTTATTTTTTTAACTTCTTTTTTTTACTTTATTTTTTGTCCCAGTCTGGGATTTTTCAACTTTCTGATCCCCTGCACAATGCATTACAATACTTCTGTATTGTAGATCCAGGGGGCTGGATCTCACAGGCTTCCGTAGAAGGCAGCCCGATGCCTAAGGAGGGCTCTCCCTCCCACCACAGACATCGCACATGCTGCGGTTAGCGCTGACCGCGGCAGTGCGAGGGTTAATGCACCGGCATCTGTATTTTCACTGATGCCGGTGCATACAGCAGGGGTCTGGCTATCGGCCACTGATGGAACCCTGCAGCTGATCGGGCGAGCGCAGCTCCTGCGCCCGCCTGATCAGAGCACCGTAGCAGTACGGCACTGGGGTTTGTGTCCCAGCTTCCAGCGCCGTGCTGGGAGTGTAAGGGTTAAAAAAAAGTATTGCAAATGTAAGAAAAAGATTAAGCATCAATTACAGCAATAGTCGTCATGGAATACTTTGCCAAGTGGTGGTAGTCTGTAAGTATCATGAGAAACCTCAAAAACATGTTTATCATGGCAGTATTCATATCACTATAATTGTTAAAACAAAAATAATAAATTAGAGCAGAGGAGGCAATTGCTTGGTTGCTAGGAAATATGTAATGTTACAGACAAGTTGTGCCAAAGTAGATTCTTTTTGTAACCACACACAAAACTGACATCTTGCTCTTGAGGAGGGTTCCTGTAAGGTTATTTATAACTTGTATAACTTGCTTGAACTTCCATATGTTTTTTGCTTGTGATATATATACTGTTGTGTATAACTGAAACTGTTGTATATTCGCTCCGGCTGCCTCTCAGCAGGGGTTAACGTGCTGCGGCCGGATCCGTGGCCCGCCCCCATTACAATGAATTTGGGCCGGAGCACGGCCGGAGGGACCCTTCACCCGGCGAATCCAGGCTGCTGCTAGTATAGAAGTAGCCTTAGGCCATTATTTCATGATTTTTGACAGCTGCTGCACCACAGAGGAGCCGCTCTCACTGTCCTCCACCCCAGCGAGAGAGGACCCCACCTGCCCCTCCAACACCACAAGCCCATCTACCAGAGGTAGAGGGTAGGTTAAAAAAAAAGTGTAATGAGAGGACCTTCTGTCTTCAAAATATGAGCTAAATGTATGTTTTATCTTTGGTAGCTCCAACCGACAGGGAGCAGTTTTCCCCTGGACCATGGGAAGACCACGCCGTATGGGTGTTCAGTAAGTACTACAAAAGGCTCAGTCAGTACAGAATACATGTCACAGAAGTCGCTTCAGTACATTAAAGTTTAGATTTTTTTTGTGGGACAACCACTGTAACTCGATCATACAAACTAAGTACATAACTGTGTCCACCCCTACAGACATCCCCACTGACTTCTAAGTGGAGACTGGATTATGGCGCCTTGGGTCCAGGCTCCACGCTGCCTCCCGGCTCATTCGTGGCCTGCAGCTGGAGCTGCAAGAGCTGCAGGACATGATGGACCGACGTCGGCAAAGGCCGGCGTAATCTTATGTTTTTGTTCCTTTCTTTTGTTTATTATATTATTTATTTGTTAAAAAGAAGTTTTTATTTATTACTAAAATATTCTTGAAAAACCTGTGTTTTGAGTGTTTTGTTAAACCTTTAACACCTTCCTGATCCTGACATAGTGTGAAGAAGACAGAATTTTTTCCCACGGCCATTTTCTCATATTAATGAACACAGCGGTGTCTGCCAGCCGAAGTATTACTACATTACACACACTCCTGTTCACTGATTACAATTGACAGACAGAAAAATAAAAAAAGGCTTGGCTTGTTTGGGCAACAAGCCCGTACATTCTATCTTAACATAGGCAGTGAAAATTATATATGAGCTTTTTATGGCTGCCCCGGCCATTAGTAGTAGTAGGGGACGGGGTATATCAGCATGAAGTGATAGGTAAAATAAATACAACAGACTGCTGTGGTGTAGAACAATGTCCGCTAATATAACTTGTACGGGAGGCAGAGGCAGTGTAAAAAAAATTATTATTTTTTTAAATATATATAACACATATATATTTTTTTTTTTGAGGGGGGGACTAAAGGCTGAGGCTCCAAAACAAACTTAACAATACTAAATAGAATTATTAGTAACGTTAACTAACAGCTACTCTCCTACTAAGCGTAGAAAACGGAAGCGGAGGTAGACAACAGTGTTTGGTTTTGAAATAGGGTTTTGGAGACTTCGGGTTCGCACAGCCCATGACATGACACAAGACATTTGGCTGTAAAATTATGGCCCGGCTGACAGCAACAGTGGGAAGACACTCAGACTATTCTGACCTGCAAGGCCTGATCTAATCACCACCAGCATCAGCAAAAGGAGTATGAAATTCGGATGTAATCCAGCTTTTATTCATTTTTATAAAGGTATTTTTTTTAACACTGCCCGGTGACAGATTTGTCCTTTTTGGTGTCAACTGCACTAAAAACGCTCTCTGACATGACACTTGAGGCTGGGCAGGAAAGAAGCCCTAGTGCATAGTGGGACAGTTCCAGCCACTGTTGTAATCTGCCTGCCCAGAAGTCCAGGGGGTCTGAGAAGAGGCTTTGTGAGCCAGACTGCAGGTACGCCTGAACCTGCTCATTGAGGCGGGTGATCTTGGCCTGCTCACTTGGCTGCAGCTGTTGGGAGCCTGCAGAGAAAAATTCCTGCATCATACTAATTAGGCTTAACTGGCTGCTGCTGGTTGTGGCAGAAGGTGGATAACTCGGCCGGACCTCCTTCTCAGACAAGCTGGCAGCAGGCTGGGGCTGGCTGAAAGCTGTGGCCAGGTTACTACATAGCTTTTCCCGCAATGATACTAATTTCTCTTCCCTTTCCTGGGGAGGAAAACAATCCCACATGTTGGATTGATACCGCGGGTCCAGAAGCATCGCCAGTCAGTATTCGTCAGTCTGCCTTATGTTTAGGATACGCCTGTCAGTGCGTAAGCATGTGAGCATACAACTCGCCATCCTGCCCAGTGTGCCTGAGAGGCCACTTCTTTCCATCTCAGCCTCTCTCTGGGAAACTGCTGTGTCCCTGAAAGTCTCATCATCCTCATCTTCCACCTGTGTCTCCTCCTCCTCTTCCTGGTCATCATCACCCTCATTAAAATCCTCCTTCTCTCCCCCCTCCTCTAACTGAAGCTCCTCATCCTCCTCCTACTCCACAAGGGAACTTTGGTGTTGGGGCTCCCCTACAGTGACAGCATGGCGGTTAGACAAATGGCCAGGATTTCCTTCCCCCATTGCCCCCTGCTGCATGAGCGTGAGTGTCTTTTCCAGCACAAATATTATTGAAATTATGTCTCGGACCAGCCTCCACTGCCAGAAATTAAAGCCGCACCTGCTACCTATGGTGGAAGATTCTGGCTGCTGCTGGACAAAATCGTCCACTGCTCTACGCTGCTCTAGGAGTCGCTGCAACATATGAAGAGTGGAATTCCACCGGGTCGACACGTCACCTATTAAGCGGTGTGGCGGAAGACCGTTCTGACGCTGCAGTTCCACCAGAGCGTGGCGAGATACATATGAATGGCTGAAATAAGTGCAAAGCTTCCGTGACTTTGCCAGCACTGTGCGCAGGCCAGTGAATGTTTTCAGAAATCTTTGCACCACTAGATTTAGGACATGTGCCATACAGGGAGCATGCGAGAATTGACCCGGGTTCAGCGCTGCCACTATATTTGTCCTATTGTCACTCACTACCTTGCCCACTTCCAGCTGCCATGGAGTCAGCCAGCGCGCTATTTGCTGCTTCATGTAATGCAGCAAGCGCTGGCCTATGTGGCTGCTAGTGCCAAGACAAACTAAGTCTAACACTGCATGGCAGCATTTCACCTGGCACATGTGATATGAAGGAGCAAGGGTAACTCGCTGCCCTGACGCTCCAGCAGGCGGACTGCCCGTGGAGGTGGAAGCGGATAGTTGTTGGGTGGTCTGCTACAATCCTGGCTGGAAAGCACGTGGAGGTGCCAACAGCAATTGACCGGGTTGCTGTGGGGTTCCTGCCTCGCTGCCACTAAATACATTCAGCCAGTGGGCAGTAAAGGACATGTATTGCCCCTGGCCATAAGCACTGCTCCAGGTGTCCACCGTGACGTGCACCGTGCTGTGCACGGTGCTGCAGAGAGACAGCTGCAGGGAGCGTCCAATATTGTCAGCCACGTGGGAGTAAAGGGCTGGGATAGCTTTGTTGGAGAAGTAATGCCAGCTAGGGACCTGCCAGCGTGGCTGAGCGCAAGCCATTAGCTCCCTAAAAGCTGGGCAGTCAACCAGCTGGTACGGCAGAGACTGCACAGCCAGCAACTTTGTCAGGTGGCCATTCAGTTTGCGCACTGTCGGATTACTTGTGGCGTAAAACTGCTTCCTGGCCACGCACTCGGCAATGGACGGCTGCCGAATGAGAGGAGGTGGAGACATGCACGCACTGGGCGACGATTAGGTGGATGTACTAGTTACACCCTGGGATGCGGGCTGAGTTATGGCTCTGGATGTGGCCTGCCTGACAGAAGGGACGCCGGGAGAAGTAACCAGCTCTTTAGTATTAATGGGCTCCTCTAAATTGCCGACATTACGCCACTTCAAATGGTTCCACAGAGCAGTGGTCCCAACATTTGTGGCTTTCCCATGGCTTAATTTCTGTTTACACAAGTTACACGTGGCCATACTGCTATCCCCCGGCAGAGTGGTAAAATACTTCCACACACCCGACGTGCGCCCTCCACAGTTGGCCAAGCTTGTAGCCCTAGCACGCTTACACCCTGGTGCCGGCCACACTATATTTCGGGTCTCGCTAGTTCCCAGGGAAGCACTAGCCCTGGGCCTAACTCACCTCTGCCCTCTGTTGCTGCCACTACTAGTACCAGCATCCTCCTCTGAGCTTAAATCCTCCTCACCAGCCCGATCCGCTTCCCAGGTCCTCCGGTCTAACACATCAGATTCATCATCAGACTCCTCCACAACACATTTTTCGGAATGCAAATTAGGCTGTTCCCCACCAACCGACAATTCCGGGCAGTCCAAACTCTGACTGCCCTCTAAGAAATCCTTAGGGAGGCTGTCCTCTATAACCGCTGGATTATAAGGTTGTCTTCGGTGGCTTTTTTTTTTTAGAAATAGCAGAAGGGACACCACTAGGAGGGAACACTGAAGCCCGAGAGGAGGCAGAAAATGACCGGGTTTGCTTGAGTGGAATGGTGGAGCAGGACGAGTCTTACCCCTGGATACATATGGATACTGTATCAGCAGATGACAGCAGATCATCCGGCTGAGACTGAGATGAGCATGCCATCCACTCCACTACCTCATCTACTTTCTCCTCCACTACAATTTTAGCCTGGTGGAACAACGGCCAAGTATTGCGAATACTACTAGTAGATGCTCCGGCTACAGGTCCTTTGGCACTGCTGCCCTGTGCCACCTTCTCCTTTTTTTTTAAAACTCAAAGTCTGGCCCTGCAGCTGGTCTTTGTCCCTGTATCTCCCTGTCTCTCCCTGTCTCTTTCTCCCTGCTTGATTAAATACTAGCCCTGAACTGGCCCTGCAATTGCCTTACATATCCCTGATATGTGTAATATGGATTCCCAGAGCTATTATATAAAATTTTCACAAAACAGGTCTCAGAACTTCACACACAGTGCTTCTGCTCATCTCAGCAGTCGCAGCAGAAGTGATGCGTCACTGGCTTACCGAGCCTGAGCCAATCAGAGCAAGCCCTGCCCACTAGGTCAGGTGACCGCTTTCTTCCCGGGCTTTTTTGCACGATAAACTAACAATAAAAGTTTGCTAATGAATTGAATTCATACACAACAGCGTATACAGTAACTTATACGTAGCAATAGCGTATAATTTATAGGACAAACTAAGTAGCGAATGCGTACAAAGCCGAAGCGAATCACCTAATATTTGGATTCGCTTCGCAGCTAAAAATTCCCAAGACTCGATACGAATCAACGAATCGATGAATCGATTCGCTCATCTCTAATCATCACCAATCCTGCACCAAATTTCACAGTGGGTGCAAGACACTGTGGTTTTTAGGTCTCTCTAGGTCCTTGTCTAACCATTGCACAACCTGGTGTTGGGCAAAGCTGAAAATTGTACTCTGAGAAGACGACCTTACTCCACTCCTCTATGGTCCAATCCATATGGTTTTTTAAAAACGTCAGCCTTCTCATTGATGAAGGGCTTTTTTCTAGCCATGCACAACTTGTTTGCTGTTTGACCTGTTTGACCTTGCTCTTATGAACTGCTGTCTTTGAAAGGAGGGAAGCAACCTAATGTTCACTGTATCCTCACTCAGTACTATTCTTATCAAGTATTTGATCTGTAGTTATTTTTTTATTAAACTTACTTTTCGGGTATTACTAGCACTGCTTTTGGCATCCAGCTGATTCTATAACGAGAACAGTGATGACCACAGGAGTGGTTTTAATATTGTTGTTCATTAAATAAGATTTGGTTTAGGCCTCTTTCACATGACAGTATTTTTTGCGGGTTCCGATCCGCATTTTTCACATGAAAAATGCGGACCTATTCATTTCTATGGGGCCGCAAAAAATGCGGACAGCACACCGTGTGCTGCCCGCATCCGTTGCTCTGTTCCATAGCCCGCAAAAAAAAATAGAGCATGTCCTATTCTTGTCCGTATTACGGACAAGAATAGTACTGTTCTATTAGGGGCCAGCTGTTCCGTTCCGCAAAATACGGAATGCACACAGATGCCATCCGTTGTTTTTGCGGCTCCGCAATTTGTGGACCGCAAAACACAACGTTCGTGTGAAAGAGGCCTTAGGTGATGGAAAATATAAAAAATTAATGCTACAATGATATTATATCATGAAAGTAGGGCATTTAACCCCTTCAAGACACAGCCAGTTTTCACCTTAAAGACCAAGCTATATTTTTCAAATCTGACATGTTTCACTTTATGGAACACTTTTACTTATCTAAGCGATTCTGAGATTGTTTTCTCATGACATATTGTACTTCATGTTAGTGGTAAATTGGAGTCAATATGTTTCACCTTTATTTATAAAAAAATTCCAAAATTTACTGAAAATTTGGAAAAATTCATAATTTTTTAAATTTTAATGTCTCTGCTTTTAAAGCAGCTTGTGATACCTCATAAAAGAGTTGATACTGTACACTTCCCAGATTTCTACTTCATATTGGCATCATTTTGTAAACATCATTTTATTTTTCAGGAAGTTAGAAGGCTTAGAATTTTAGAAGTAATTCTTAAAATTGTTAAGAAAATTTACAAAACCCACTTTTCAAGGACCAGTTCAGTTCTGAAGTCACTTTATGGCGCTTACATAATAGAAACCACCCATAAATTACCCAATTTTAGAAACTACACCCATCAAGCTAATCAAAACTGATTTTACTTTGTTAACCCTTTAGGTGTTTCACAAGAATGAAAGGAAAATGGTGAAATTTTAAAAAATCACTTTTTTTGCAGATTTTCCATTTTAATCTATTGTCCCTGTAGGGTTAACAGCGAAAGAAAACTCAATATTTATTACCCTGATATTTTCCATTTTAATCTATTGTCCCTGTAACACAGCAAGGGTTAACAGCGAAAGAAAACTCAATATTTATTACCCTGCAGTTTACAGAAATACCCCACATGTGGTGGTAAACTTCTGTACAGGAACATAGCAGGGTGCAGAGGGAAAAGAATGCCATATGGTTTTTGGAGGGCAGATGTCGCTGGGATAATTTTAAGTTGCCATGTCACATTTGAAGACCCACTGATGCACCCCTAGAGTAGAAACTCCCAAAAAGTGACCCCATTTTGTAAACTACAAGATGAGGTGACAGTTTTATTGGTACTATTTTGGGGTACATATGATTTTTAATTGCTCGATATTATGCTTTTTGTAAGGCAAGGTAACAAAAAAATGGCTGTTGTGGCACAGTTTTTATTTTTTGTTTTTTACAGAGTTCTGCTGACAGGATAGATCACGTGTTGCTTTTATAGAGTAGGTTGATACAGACACGACAATACCAAATATATGTATTTTTTGTTGTTGAATCAGTTCTACATAATAAAGCATTTTTTAAAACAAAAATTATATTTTTGTGTCTTAATTTTCTGAAAGCTACATTTCTTTTATTTTTCTGCCAATCGTCTTGTGTAGGGGCTCATTTTTTGCGGAAAGAGTTGACGTTTTTATAGGTAGCATTTTTGGGTACATATGATTTTTTTGATCACTCAATATTACACTTTATGCGGCAAAGTGACCAAAAAATCGTTTTAGCAGAGTTTTTATTTTTTTTTATGAAATTCACCTTAGAGCAAGTTTTTACGGACGCGGCGATACCTAATATGTCTACTTTTTAAATGTGTTTTACTTTTACACAATAAAAGCATTTAAAAAAAAAAAATCATGTTTTAGCATCTCCATTTTCCGAAAGCTATATTTTTTATTTTTTGGGCGATTATCCTATGTAGGGGCTCATTTTTTGCCGGAAGAGATGACGGTTTGATTTATACTATTTTGGGTTGCATATGACTTTTTGATTGCTTGTTATAACAGTTTTTGTGATGAAAGGTGACAAAAATTGGCATTTTTTGCATAGTTTTTATTTAGATTTTTTTATGGTGTTCACCTTAGGGGTAAGTCATATAATATTTTTATAGAGTAAGTCATTACAGACACGGTGATACCGAACGTGTATATGTTTTTTTTTTACATTTATTTCAGTTTCACACAATAAAAGCATTTTTGAAGAAAAAGAAATCATGTTTTAGTGTCTCTATTTTGTATTTTCTATATATTTTCTATTTTTGAAAGCCATATTTTTTTTATTTTTTGGACGATTGTCTTAGGTAAGGTCTCACTTCTTGCGGGAAGAGATGACGGTACTATTTTTGGGTCCATATGTTGTTTTGATCGCTTGGAATTACACTTTTTGTGATGTATGGTGACAATGGTGACAAAGAAATTGCTTTTTTTTTTTTTCGGTGTTCACCTGAGGGGTTAGGCCATGTGATATTTTTATAGTGCAGGTTGTTACGGATGTGGCGATACCTAATATGTCTACTTTTAAAAATTTTATTTTAGTTTTACACACTAAAAGCATTTTTGAAGGAAAAAAAATCATGTTTTAGTGTCTCCATTTTGGGAAAGCCATATTTTTTTAAATTTTTTGGACAATTGTCTTAGGTAGGGTATAATTATTTGCGGAAAGAGATGACGGTTTGATTGGTACCATTTTGGGGTGTGTATGACTTTTTGATCACTTGGAATTACACTTTCTGTGATGAAGGTGACAAAAAATTTGCATTTTTGGCACTTTTTTTTACGGCGTTCACCTGAGGGCATAGGTCATATGATATTTTTATAGATCAGGTTATTACGGATACGGTGATACCTAACATGTATACTTTTTTTACATTTATTTCAGTTTTACACAATAAAAGCATTTTTGAAGAAAAAAAATCATGTTTTAGTGTCTCCATTTTCTGAAAGCCATATTTTTTTAATATTTTGTGCGATTGTCTTAGGGTGTCAGTTTTTGCGGGAAGAGATGACGGTTTGATTGACACTATTTTGGAGTACATAATTTCCGCCGTTCACCTGAGGTGGTAGATTATGTGATATTTTTATAGAGCACATTGTTATGAATGCGGCAATACCTAATATGTGTGTTTTTTAAAAAAAAACATTATTTTATGGTGAAGGGGCGTTTTTCTTTTTTATTACTTGAAACATTATTTTCAATGTTTTTTTACACTTAATGCAAAAGCCACATTTTTTAAATCTGCCATGTGTCACTTTATCAATTCATAACTTTGGGATTCTTTCACCGATTCGACTGATTCCAAGATTGTTTTTTCGTGACACATTGTACTCCACGACAGTGGTAAATTTGAGTCAATATAAATCATCTTTATTTATAAAAAAAATCCTAAATTTACAGAAAATTTTGAAAAATTTGTAATTTTCAAACTTTGAATTTCTCTGCTATTAAGGCAGATAGTGATCCCTCACAAAATAGTTATTACTTTACATGTACCATATGTCTCCTTTATGTTGCCATCATTTTGTAGAAGTAATTTTATTTTTTGGGGATGTTAGAAGGCTTAGAATTTTAGAAGCAATTCTTTAAATTTTTTAGAAATTTTCCAAAACCATTTTTTTAAGCACCAGTTCAGTTCTGAAGTCACTTTGTGGGGCTTACATAATAGAAACCA
>ONZH01018418.1:0-145645 GCA_900303285.1 Rhinella marina
TTCCTAAATCCCCATTCACTCAATGGTTCCATAGCACACACCCTACGTCAGCCTCCAAGGGAGTATCCATCGCCTTTCACAGTTCTATACCCTTCACCCTTAAACAGCAACATGTCGACTCGGAGGGTAGACTTCTGCTCTTGAAGGGTGAAATAGGATCCAAAATGTTCACCTTTGCTAACCTATATGCTCCCAATGTAAGTCAGGTATCTTGGATTCTCAAAACCCTGGACATTCTACACCTCTTTGCAGAGGGTCCAATCATTATAGGTACGGACCTCAATCTCACCCTAGACCCTCAGCTGGACTCATCAACTGGTAAATCCCACGTTCCAACCAAACACATTGACAAAGTACTCACCAAACTCCGTACTCTCAACCTAGTTGACGTCTGGAGAGTCAATAACCCAACAGTAAGAGACTACTCATTCTTTTCTCCCCCTCATAACTCATTTCAAAGACTCGACTACCTCTTTGTGTCAGCCTCCTCCCTCTCTATTTTTTCTCGTCCAGAATTAGGTTCTATAACCATCTCTGATCACGCCCCCTGCTCTGTCACTAGCCATTTATCACAGCTACCACGGAGGGATTGGATCTGGAGACTTAATGAGTCTCTTTTATACTCAGAAAAAAACCAGGAACATCTTCGCCGACACCTACAACTTTTCTTTGCAACTAACAAGTCCCCACAGGTCTCTCCCACGGTGCTCTGGGAAACGCACAAAACATACATGTGTGGAATTCTCATAGCACTAGCCACCCGAGATAAAAAAGAGAAGCAAAAGAAAATAGACCTACTTTTAAAACAGATTACCACCCTAGAGGTATCCCTTAAACGCACTTTCTCTCAAACATCTAAAGATATGCTATTGAACCTGAGGAAAGAACTGAGAGACTTTCTAGATTTAAGACATGCCAAACACTACTTATATTTTAGACACAAACTTTACCTACATGGTGACAAGGGAGGTAAGATGATGTCTGCCCTGATCAAAAAGCACAGAGACAAAACTTTCATACACAGAATCAAAGACCCACAAGGCACCTCTCATACACGCACTGAGGACATTGCCAAGGCCTTTCAGGCATTCTACTCTGATCTGTATAATATACCTGACCGGGAAGGTGCTGCAGCATCCGATCGTGCTAAGTCCTTTCTGGACTCCTTACAACTCCCTACGATCTCACCGTCGGAGAATGTTAAGCTGCTGGCACCTATCACTCATGAAGAAGTGGAGTTGACATTAAAGAGCTTCCCTATAGGGAAAAGCCCTGGCCCCGATGGGTACACCCTAATCTATTACAAAAAATATAAGGACATACTGGTGCCTTACTTAACTGAAGTTTGTAACTATCTACTACAGGGAGGCCCACTCCCTAAACAG
Organism: Rhinella marina; assembly: GCA_900303285.1. Lineage (NCBI taxonomy): Eukaryota > Metazoa > Chordata > Amphibia > Anura > Bufonidae > Rhinella > Rhinella marina. The sequence goes on from ONZH01018418.1 coordinate 1,386, forward strand.
GCGCAGGAAGCTCACCCTCATTCATAAAAGTGGAAAGGATCCCCAATCATGCGGCAACTACCGCCCCATTTCCCTTTTGAATATAGATCTTAAGTTGTGGGCGAAAATCCTTGCTATAAGATTAAGCCCACTTCTACCTCGTCTCATAGGGAGAGAACAGGCTGGGTTTGTCAAGGGACGGGAGGGTAGAGACAACTCCTGCAAGATCATCCACGCCATTCAGATAGCACACAAAAAGAAAATACCTCTGGCATTGCTGGGGGTCGATGCAGAGAAAGCATTTGACCGGGTCGGTTGTCTTTCATGAGGGCAATGCTTGAGAGGATAGGCCTCCATCCTCAGCTGATCAATGCCATATTCACTTTGTATGACCAACCCCACGCCAGACTCAAAATAAATGGGACCCTTTCACCAGTTTTCCAGATTAACAATGGCACACGACAGGGCTGCCCCCTGTCACCAACACTATTTGTGGTGGTAATAGAAGCTCTGATTCAGTCGGTTCGGCAGTGTACTCCTTTTAAAGGCCTCAAATCAGGTCCAGTTTCTCTTAAGTGCGTAGCATTTGCAGATGATCTGCTATTCCTTTTAACGAACCCAACTGAGGACCTGCGGATCCTCACTGACTTACTAGACGACTTTGGCCTTTTGTCCAATTTTAAAGTTAATATATCCAAATCAGAACTCCTAAATGTATCCCTTCCGGCACACAGAGTCCAGGAAATAAGCAGGTTGTTCTCCTTCCCTTGGGCCTCATCCTCCTCCATTACATATCTAGGAGTACAAGTAACTAGTCACCCTACAGAACTATCTCCCACTTCTTCAAGACATTAAACAACTCTTGAAAGAATATGACTTTCCCTACATCTCATGGATGGGGAGAAAAAACTTATTGAAAACATACATATTACCCAAGATCTTATACTTGTTCTCGATGCTCCCCATTCATGTCCCTGCAGCTTTCTTTAGCTCTGTTCGCTCCCTCTTCAGCACCTTCTTATGGCAAAAAAGAAAACCTAGACTTCCATACTCCTTACTCATTAAAACAAGACACTATGGGGGCATGGGACTACCAGATCTGGCCTCTTACTATAAGGCGATACATTTGAATAGATGGGCAGAGCTTACTAAACCGTGCAGAGACATGGACTTGGATAAATGGGCGCAGCAAGCCATAGACACACCACTTATGAAGGCTCTATGGATACCCAAATCACACTCCTCTCTGGCCACCATCCAAGACCCTCTTATTAGAGGGACTTGTGAGGTTTGGGCCTCACTACAGAAGTCAAAAATTCCATTTCCCTCTCCTCTACTCCCAGCACATCTAATACCAAATATTGTCACCTCACTGGACTCCCCGTACTCTGACTTCTGGGATAAACTGAACTCAGTCACTATATCTGACCTCTACCCACGAGGCTCTACACCCACGTCTGCAGAGCTACAAACCTTAACTAAAACTAAACAGATCATGCCCCTACATATGGCCCATTTCAATAAGGTCTCCTCAGCTTTCCTCTCAGAACACATTTTTCAACGGCAGATAACTCCCTTGGAGGCTGACCTTAATTCAATACAGCCCGTATCTAGGAAAATTAGTAGATTATACCCTCTGCTCATTAACCCGTCATCTATGTCCAAGCCCACCTTTCTGCTCTCTTGGGAAGAGGAGTTACTGATCTCACTCACAGATCAGGAAGTACATCTCATATTACAAAATTCCCATGGCTTTTCAGCTTGTGTCAAACTACAGGAAAATCATTATAAGCTTCTCACTCGCTGGTATAAAACACCAGAGTTTCTCTTTACACATAACCTGTCACACACAAATCTTTGCTGGAGATGTGGTTTAGCTGTTGGGTCTCTATCACACATATGGTGGACATGCGACCTCATTAAGCCATTCTGGGACCGAGTGGGAATGGAGGTCCGACAAGTATGCTCCTCCTCCTTTCAACTAACCCCAGATTCTGTGCTGCTGGCTAGGCCAAGTGACTCCTATAAACCCTCTAGATCCAATCTGATAACGCATTTATTAGCAATAGCTAAAGCTCTTATCCCCTTGCATTGGCTTAGCACAGCCCCTCCTACTCATGAAGAGTGGATTACAAGAGTCCATCTGGTCTGTAAATTTGAGGAGCTCACGAGCATGGCCAGCAGATCCAGAGATAAACACCTGAAGGTCTGGTCTGCATGGAGACAGAAATATGTCACTTAATTTCCTTAAAATGCTTTTGATGTCTTTGTTCCCTACCCCCACCTTGTGGGTTGGCCCTACTGCATTCCCACTAAGTGTTGGAAATTTATGTTATGGATAATCAATGTATATCTCCTAATAGCTTTGGATCTAAACTGCTTGTAGCTTATCATTATTGTATTACATGTGCATGTAATGCTTACTATACTAAAGGATGTTCTTTCTGGATGCAATCCCACTTACCCCCCCCCCCCCCCCTTCAGCCCCATCTATTCTATCCCCCCCCTCCCCTTTCCCATGGTTCTTTTATTATCTTCTCCCTTACTTGCATTGATTGTTACTTAAAGTGTATATTGGCACATAGGCACTGTTCTGAATCGACAACGGATAATTTTGCTTATACAAACAATCATTGTTCATTGTTTATTCCATTGATGGAAATTTATTTCATTGATGAAAATTAAATAAAGAATTTACAAAAAAAAAAAAAAACTAAAGCGTTGTATTTTCGCAGCACAAAATGGTGCCTGCGCTATATATTACTTATAGTACATATGCCATTTTGACCACACATAGCAGTCTAATTTTTAAGTTCAGAATGTTATGCATTTAGTTCTTTATTTGGCATTAATGGCAGCCAAGCTAAACCCAGGGGGTATAGAAAGGGGCTCACCCATCACTCTCCCTGACTCTTCTTTCACAACTCTCTATGCCTTTGTCCCTTACTCAACCTCAGATCTGCACCCTCACCTCCATCAGCCTCCTATCAGACCTCTCAGCATACATCAGCCTCAGATCAGACTCCCATCAGACCTTCCAGCCTCAGATCAGACCTCCAGCCTCAGATCAGACCCCCCCAGCCTACTGTGACCTGACAGCGCACAGCATCAGGTCATAGTGCGCGTCTACGTGTCAGGACACAGACCAGGGATGGAAGGAGACCAGGGAAGGTGAGGACAGCCAGTGCAGTGCTGCTCTCATCTTCCTGTGCCTCCCGCATGCTAATGACCGCTTCCATAATGGAAGCGGTCATTAGCATTTTCATTGTGTTCCGGCAGGGGGCCGGGGTCAAATGAGATAAACCCGTGGGCCGGAAATTCCCCACCCCTGCTGTACAGCATTCAAATGTATGGGTTCCGCCAAAGTGAAATTCGTTATCTCCAAAGTCGCGCAAGACTTCATTTAAAAACTTCGGACATTGATTATTCAACTTGAAAACAATTTTAAAACTGGGATTGGAAGTTGGCTTTGGAGTTATTGACCAAACTAAACTCACTTCATCTCCGCACCAGCCAATACATTTGAATACTGTTTAGAGACGGATCTCCGTACAGCATACAAAGAAGGTAACCGTGGAAACGAGCAGTGCATAATGTGATGGAAAAATGAATGAAACAAAGGAGGCAATATGGATAGTTACAGTATATTAGTAAGTGCTTTGTATTAAAGAGGACCGGTCACCGCTCCTGACATGCCTATTTTAATAGCTTCATACATTCCCCATGTGATAACAATTCTGGAACATCTATTCTTATGCCTCTATGTTGTGCCATTCCTTTATTATTTCTACTAACAGTTATTAATGATTTCCTATTTGCCTTCAGTAAGAGTTCAGAGGGGAGGTAACCAGTTTTGGGGTGTACCTGCACAGTCTGTACATGACAGCACTGATTGGATAGAGTGAGTCTGTGCAGGGACACCCCCCAACTAGTTACCTCCCCCTGTACCCTTACTGCAGACTGCTAGCAATCCATTCATAACTTCTAGCTGAAATAAAGGAATGGCACAACATAGAGCCATAAGAATAGATGCTCTAGAATTGTTATCACATGGGGAATGCATGAAGCTATTAAAACAGGCATGTCAGGTGTGGTGAAAGGTCCTCTTTAAAGGGTTTGTGTCATCATGGACAATGGAGGCATATACCTAGGACCCACCGCTGGGACCCTCACCTATATCGAGAACGGAGCCCGAAAGTGAAGGAGGGCGCACTGTGCATGCGTAGCCGCCCGCCATTCATTTTCTATGTGGCCGGCGAAAATAGCCAAGCTCTGGCATGGCTATTTCCGTCGGCTCCACAGAAATGAATGGGAGCGGGGGCCGAGAATACGCGGTATGCTCCCATTCAATTCTATGGGGAGCCAGCTTGGTGGTGGCCGGACCGGAGTCCTCCAGCCACCACATTGCGGGGCTCCGTTCTCCATATAGGTGCGGGTCCCAGCCGTGGGACCCACACCTATAAGACAATGGGGGCATATCCTAACGATATGCCCCCATTGTGCATGATGAGACAACCCCTTTAACTGTCTACATGATAAATGCAATTTCCTGAATTGACACAACCCCTTTACATGCACGCGACCATGCCTGTTTTGCAGTCTGCAAAATACCAATGTGGTCCTTGTGCCGTCCACATTTTTTTGTGAACATATTCTTTTTGTGGGATAGACATATGGATGAAAAAAGCACATGGATGATCCACATCCATATGTCAGTTCTGCAAAAAAGTAGACCATGTTGTACTCTGGTCCGCAAAATGCTCAAAATGCGGATGCAACACGGACAGTAGGCCTAAATATGCATTCTAGGCTCAGGCCAGCATGTAACGATAAGAACTGGCTACTTCCAGACCCCTCTGGTGGCGGCTTATGTCCCCGTTAAACAAAGGACCCAGCCTGATACAAATTAAGTTGATAAATCTGTCCTTCCCCTGACATATACAGTCCATACATATGACATATTGGTGGCAAAGTCGCAGATTTATCTCAAGTGGTTGGCCAGCTTTAAGACTATTTTGGAGGGGGATTAATTTATGTAAGTTTATTTAATGATATGTCTACCAGGTCATGCAGAAGTCCTTCTATTTTCCAAATGCCTGTGGAATAAGCCCTTATTCACACATAAGTATATTGTCCATGGATGACATACAAATCCATTGATTTTAATGGGTCTGGTCAGAGGGTAAGTCCATTTTTTTGAACCGTTGGTCTGCAGAAAAGAACGGATGAAAATGTTAAAACCACAGCCAGCACACAGATACCATCCATGTTCAGTCTGTTTTTCATGGCCACTTTCTAGAAGACCCAAATGGGCCACTGTTTATTTTCATGCCCATAAAAAATGGATGGCAGGCATGAGACAAAAAATGGACGCAATATGGACATCATCTTGGTTGAAAGACGGACACAGACGAGTAAATAAGGTCTAATGAATGAGAGGGTCTCCACAACATAATTAGTTATATTGTAAAAGGCTTTCGGATGGCCATCTGTTCTTCTAGTCCAGGGGTCAGCAACCCTCAGAACTTCAGCCGTTGTGAAACTACAATTCCCAGCATGCTCCATTCATTTCTAGGAGAGTTCTGAGAAGACTATAGCAAGTATGCATGTTGGGAGTTGTAGTTTCACAACAGCTAGAGTGCCAGAGGTTGCCTATCCCTGCTCTAGTCTACTGTGAACTGGCAATGTATACAGCAATGTTACTGTCATTGATACAAAATAACATTTTATAGTCCATTGTTTGAAAAGGACAGCTTGTGAAATTGCTTGTATGTGAAAATGAATGAATATCCATACATAATAAACTACATGGGACAGACAAGGGCCCCAGAAACCGCATACTGCTTTCTTTCATTCATTCATTCACGGAAAGATCTGCTTGAATGTCACAGTCGTTAGCAGAATCCTTATTGGCTGTCAGTCCTGTCAATCACCAAAGTCTCCAATCACTGGCCGTGTTGTAAAGATGAAGACGCGCTTCCTTTTCCTTTTACTAGGCTCTCACCAATGATCTCGGGCGATTAGAGGGCCGGTGTTGCCTAATTGGTTACTGTTCAAGGGGGCGTGAACATAGCCTTTCTACATAAGCAAAGGACAAAGCAGCCTCCCAGTCTTCGTCTGCGCCGCCATTTTGTAGTGACGAACGTTAAAGCGAGCTGTGTAGGATCTCTGATAACGATGTCTCGTGATAGATTCAGAAGCCGTGGTGGAATGGGTGGAGGAGGAATGGGAATGGGAATGAACATTTACCGTCGGGGTAACGGTGGCCGTGGAGGTATGGGCGGTATGTCGAACTACCGCGGACATAGCTATATGGACTCAAATCGCGGCCCTTCAGGTCATAACCACCACCAGCAGCAGAATAAACCCCAACAGAACCAGCAGAAGCCTCCGCAGCAGCAGCAACAACAACAGAAGCCAGCGCAGCCCCCGCAGAAGCCGCCCCAGCAGAACAACCAGGAGCAGAAACCGGCCACTCAAGAGCCCGCAAAGCCACCTCAGACTCCGCAGACCCCTGCAGCCAAAACTCCCACTCCTCAGACCCCTGCCGCTTCTACGCAGCCTAAACCAACGCCGTCCCCTCAGCAGAAGCCCGGCAATGCGCCGCAACAGCCGTCGCCCGCCTCGCAGAAACCCGCTACACAAAACCAGAATCAGACTCCGAAGCAGCCGCCTAAAGCAACCCCTCCTCCCTCCCAGAACACGTCTCAGCCGCCCCAGCAGAAGCCTGTGCCGCCACAGCAGCAGCAACAGAAGCCTGTGCCGCCACAGCAGCAGCAGCAGAAGCCTGTGCCGCCACAGCAGCAGCAGCAGAAGCCTGTGCCGCCGCAGCAGCAGAAGCCTGCGCCGCAGCAGCAGCAGAAGCCTACGCCGCCCCATCAGCAGCAGCAGAAGCCTGCGCAGCCCCAACAGCAAAAGCCTGCTCCGCTACAGCAGCAGAAGCCTGCTCCACCGCAGCAGAATCAGGCGCAGCAGCAAAGGCAGCGCTCCGGGCCTAACCCGCAGCCCGGCCAGAAGAGGCCGCACCAGTCCAGATTCCAGTCACATCCACCCGAACAGCACCAGGCTCCGGACCTAAAAAAGGAAAGCGACTGGAGCGAGGTAAGGATCGTGTACATGCTGCGCCTTGTCCTCCTCACGACGCCATGTGGGAGTGCGCCATACTGTGTAATTGCACGGTGCGCGCCATTATGGCGGGCACGAACCGCTTGCATAGCAGCTAGCTTCCCTTAATGATTGTCCGCCAGGCTGGCCGTGGCAGGAAGGGAGGCAGCCGTCATTTTGTGTGGTGCAGTGGTTTGAGGAAGTCTTTAAAATGGCTGCCGTCTTTTGTGTGGCCTCCATTTTAGACAGGGGGCCCGCCCACCACCTGTGATGCGGGAGGGCGGGTGCAGAGGCTGGTGTGCTTCCCTGGCTTACAATGTGTAGATACCAGTTTGCTGCCTGCCTCTTTAATCCTATTTGCATGCGTTTTGACTTGCACAAAACGTAAGGAAGAGGGATTTTTATAATTCCGTCCTGACCTTCCGCTCACGTTCACTATTTAACTTTTTGTTCATTTTCCACCTTTGTTTCATAAGGATTTCATGGCTTGCAGAGCCCTTTACGGGTACCCCTTTATAGGTCTAGGTGTTTGTGTGGCACGTTTTTGTTGCATGGGTGTAGAAAGCATGCTCCTTGAGCTTTTTTTTTTTCAAAAAAAAAAATTGCATGCGTTTTCAGGGTGTTCGGGCGACTCTGTCCCTTCTGAAGAGGCCTGGAGAGAAGACTTACACCCAGCGATGCAGGCTGTTTGTCGGGAACCTGCCTACTGATATCTCGGATGAGGAGTTTAAGAAGCTGTTCGCAAAATATGGCGAACCCGGGGAAGTGTTCATCAACAAGAACAAAGGCTTTGGCTTCATTAAGCTGGTGAGTTTTTTAATCTTTCTGTACTAGGTGTTCTCCGGGCGTTTCATCTAATAACGTGTGGTGCTAATCTGTGGAAGGAAGATCTTTTGTGTAGTACTTTTCTTCCCTCACACTGGCACATGCAGCAACCCTCTTCTGCCCAGGTACTGGCTGGATGTGGTCACTTCTCTTCAGCTGGAAAGGGTTGCTGCATGTGCCAGTGTGAGGGAGGGTAAGTACTATAAGTTTCCCTCCATAGGTTGGCACCAAGTGCTATTTATACAAGATGCCTGGAGGACCCCTTTAACTGTACATCACCCAGGAAATGCAACGATCGTAACTCCTTCCCAACCAACAGCTTTGCTGCCCATATGCTCACATCGGAATGTAATCCTTTCTAAAGGGTATACCCGCTTTCAGCACCTCTTTTTAGGTTAATCTTTATTTGCCACCAAAAAGGTGCTGAAAGCAGGTATACCCTTTTCCTACGCCAGTGACCTGTTCATTGGCCTAGGCACAGCTCAGCCCCATAGAATACACGATGCAGAACACCGCCTCTATACAATGTATGGCGCTGTTCTTACAGAGAAAGCCACATCACTGACAGTTCCAATGCCTTCTCAAACAGCTGATCTGCGGGGGTCCCAGGTGTCAGACCCTCACTGATCAGATACTGACCTAGGTCATCAGTATAAAAATCTCAGAAAACCCTTAAGTTTTTATGTAGAAAATGGTCCAATGGCATAAATCATCAATGTTACTCCCCCCTCCAAATATGTATTTTGGTGTAACTTAACCAGATGTGTATAAAACACTAAGTGGTGTCCATGGTGCTTTAATATCGAAGAACTAGGCCTCCTTTCTAATGCTCCTGTAGTTCCTTGGTATTCCTTTAGCAATATTTGTGAAATGTCAGTCATTTCAGTAGGACGGTCCTAATAAGGTGCAATGGGAAGTGGTCAATGATTACTCTGATCCTCCCAGCCTGGCTTTCACATACTTGCATTGAGGCCAGTTATGGACTGCAGTGGTCATACTTGCTATACAGACATGTTATGGCTGCAGCCAAGAATAGGACATGGACAGAGTAGTGTTGCTGGAGCAAAGTGGGTATTGAACAAGTGAGAAATTTTAAGTTTATTTAAAGGGAACCTGTCATCTCCGAATCACCCCCTGAACTAGAGTAAGCGGTGTATAGTGTAAGTGATGCTGAGTCTGGTTATGTAAGTTTTATCTTCATACTCACTTCCATTCTGACGCTGTGCTCCCACAAACCTGCAGTAAAATGCACTCACTGGACTCCAGTGCTCACTCACATAATGGAGAGGACTCACAGAAGAGTCCAGTGAGTGCATTTTACTGCAGGTTTGTGGGAGCACAGTGTCAGAATGGAAGTGAGTATGAAGATAAAACTTACATATTCGGATTCAGCATCATTTACACTATACACTGCTTACTCTAGTTCAGGGGGGGTTTCGGAGATGACAGGTTCCCTTTAAACTTTGACAATTCCTTTAATGTCATTTAGGGGGTTGTGCGGTGTCAGATATTCATGTCCTCGTGGTAGGTTATCAATATCAGATCGGTAGGGATCAGCCTCATGAGGATAGGGCATCTGACACTGCCGAACACCTTAAAGGTACCTTGGAATTGAACCAGAGTTCGGTGAAAGGTTTTTAAAAGTAATGAATTTCTGAAGCGAATACCCGAAGTCTTGAGACTTTGCGAAGTAATAAGTTCGGCTCATAGGAGCTAATACATTCTAACACTGTATGGAGCCCTTGCTCCGTACAGTCTTCTAACAAAGCTTTATGCAAATTGACTTCGGATGTTTCATCTGAAGTCAGTTCACTCTTCCCTAATTAACATGTTCATATGTGAACTACTTGGAGGGCTGCAGGTCCTGGCTGTCAGTGATGCTTCAGCTCATGGACTCTGGCTTGACTGGTAGGTTGCCATAAAGTGGCTGTGCAAAAGTGAACCTTATACTTTAAAGAATTTTTGTGCAGCGATGCGGACCTACCAGCTATCTTAGAAGTATGTAGGGTACAGGTGTATCTTCTACTATACTCCTGAAGATCTGTTGGGACGATGCAGGTTTCTTAAAGGGAATTTGTCATAAAAAAATGACCCATTGTTTAAATCAAGTTTTTATGTTAAACATATGTCTTTGTAATGTTTGGTGATGTTTTTTCTAATTTTCCATGTTCCTATCTATATTTTAAAATCATCTTAAAATCTTGCAGTTTTCCTTCTGGCCACTAGGCTATAATCTCAGCTGAGATATCCTGTTTGTCAGTGTGTCAGCTGTAAAGTAATGCTGCTACCGTAAACAGTGTAATTGGAGACCAACTCACATCACAGACAATAGAATCTCCCTGTAGAATAAACAAAAACTTCAAAGGAAAAAGCCTCTCAATGCATTCTCAATAGGACTGGAGCTGTCTATTGCTGCCTATGGTCCATGGGGCTTGCTGTAAAGCATATCACTAAATGCTGTTTAGAACAGCTCAGCCAAGATGGCAGCCCCCGTAAAAATGTTCTAGTAATGAAATTTCAAAAACTACAATCAGAAAATACAAACAGATTAGAGAAAAAGAACATGTTTTATTATCTCTTTTTAATCAATAAAGAAAATTTTAGGTGACAAAATCCCTTTAAAGCATCTTTGGAAGTTCATGTTGTACTTGAAAATATTACCTGGAGTGTTAAGTATTAGGGGAGACTTGGTGTGAAAGAACTGGCTTAGTTGCCCATAACAGCCAGTTCATTTTCCAAAGCTGCTTTAGAGGATGAAATCTGGTTGCTATGGGCAACTAAGCCAGTTTTCCTTTACACCACTTACGATCCTAGATTTGTTGGAAATCAAAATTTGACTGACAAGAAGTTTAAACCTTCAGATTGCTAGTGAGGTGTAACTACTGTGCTTGGTGGTATTTATACTTCACCTGATATCCAAACTAGTGTTGACATTGCCACAAATGACTAAGACTTTTGCACATGTCTAAATTAGGGGTTCTTAATCAGGATTCAGATATAATGACCTATCAGGTCCTCGGATCAGTAGGGGCAAGACATCCAGCACCCCGCTGATCAGCTGTTTGAGGAGGCAGGGGCCTTCTTGCAGCTTACGTAGCACAACACTGTCCTTTTTATAGCAGCTATGCTTCCTCTTGCTGCTCATCTCCATTCAATTGAATGGGGGCTGGGATGCAGAACCCACGGCCCGGGGGCCACTTGTGGCCCTTGATGCCATTCTGTGTGGCCCCCAACCATCTGGTTTACAGAGATGTATGTCTGTCTTGTGGCTGCTCACATGTATCTTTCATGTATTCCCCCATTAGATGGGAGTCCTTGAAGTGTAACTAGACATTAATAGTATACACTGTGTGTTCAATATGCCATAAATACAGTATTTCAGTTGTTAATGCCCCTTTAAATTTTATTTTTGGCCCTCGTCAATGGTTGTCTGGCAATGTGGCCCCCAACCAGAAAACGTTGTGCACCCCTGATCTAGACCATGTGACCAATGAACATGTCGCTGGCCAGAAAGAGGCTGAGCGCCAGTCTCTTCAAACAACTGCTCGTCGGGGGTTCTGGGTGACTGACAACCCCCCTCTTCCCCCACCAATCTGATATTGATGACCTATCCTGAGTATGTGGTCTATCTGAATCTTGGAAGATCCCTTTAATATAAAAACTTGTATCCAACACGTGATTGTGATAATACTTGTATGACCTAACCAGAATACAGTATTTTAGTGTATGGCCTGTGGCTGTAAGTGTTTAAAGCAGAGTTATTGTCTGAATTTAATGTGATGTTTAACTTTCTAGGAAACTAGGGCACTGGCTGAGATTGCCAAGGCAGAACTTGATGATTTCCCAATGAGAGGTAGACAACTCAGAGTACGATTTGCTACCCATTCTGCGGCCCTTTCTGTGCGCAACCTGTCTCCATATGTATCAAACGAGCTCTTAGAAGAAGCCTTCAGCCAATTTGGACCTGTCGAGAGGGCAGTGGTTATAGTGGATGATCGAGGGAGATCCACTGGAAAGGGAATAGTTGAATTTGCTGCAAAACCAGCTGCCAGAAAAGCATATGACAGGTGTACGGAAGGAGTGTTTCTTTTGACCACGTAAGTTCTCTGCTTGTGAGCAAACCACTAGCCCTGTGATGGCTAGCCTCCAGCACTCCAACTGTGGTAAATAGAGTTGAGCGAACATGCTCATAACGAGCACTGTACTGCTCGAATCCCCGTGCGCTTGAATGGCCGCAGGCATCCGGATCCGTCCTCACCTGACTAAGTCAATGGGGGCGGATCCGTTTGGTATGACACATGTGTCATACCAAACAGATCTGTCCCCACTGACTTGCAGTCGGGTGAGGAGGATGGGTCGGGATGGCTGTGGCCATTCAAGCGCAGGGGATTCAAGCAGTACAGTGCTCGTTACGAGCACGTTCGCTCAACTCTAGTGGTAAAACTACAACTTCCAAGATGTACACTCGCTTGGCTGTTCTCAGAACTCCATAGAAATGAATGGAGCATGCTGGGAGTTGTAGTGTCACCACAGCTGGAGTGCCGGACGTTAGCCATCTCTGCACTAGTCTGTCCGGAAGCTGTATAGGATGTAGTCTAAACCTGTTCATTAGTATAAACTTTCTTCAACATTAAATCTAGGACACCAATGCCAGTTATCGTGGAGCCATTGGAACAATATGATGATGAGGATGGGCTTTCTGAGAAACTTGCTCAGAAGAATCACATGTATCAAAAGTAAGTTTGAATTCTTGAATATTTTCTTAGCTATGTAAACAATTGGGTAGAAACCACATCTAAAAATCTCTTCATGATCATTGTCTGATAGAATCACCCTACTAAATTCAACTTTAAGGCAATAGATATCCTAACTGAGCATCTAATCTTATCACACAATCCTTTACCAACAGGGAGCGGGAGATACCACCTCGGTTTGCACAACATGGCTCCTTTGAGTATGAATATTCCCAGAGGTGGAAGTCTTTGGATGATATGGAGAAACAGCAAAGGCAGCAAGTGGAGAAAAACATGAAGGAAGCTAAAGAGAAGCTTGAAAGTGAAATGGAAGATGCTTTCCATGAACATCAAGCCAACCTGCTTCGACAAGGTTGGTTTGCTTGTCTCCTGATTAGCTTGAATTGCCGGTAGCACTTAGTGACAGTATATTAGGCCCCCAGGGACTTGTCTATTAAATTGGACATGATTCCTCTGCTGAATTGTCTGTTTTAGGACCGACTTGCATTCCCCCTGGAACATCTATTATGACCCTCTATTCTTAAGTGTTCTGGCTTTAAAATGGTTACCAAATGGGGGTTTGGGGACTCTTTACGCCACTCCATTTTTGAAAAATGAATGGGAAAACGATTATGGTTAGAAGTTAATAGTTGGATGTGTCCCTGGACAGTAACACTAGGAGCACACTGATTGGATAGTCAGACTATGCAGAGACTGTGAACTGATTCTCCCTCCCACCCTCAAACTGGTAACTCAGCGGTTGGACCTTCAATGCAGAGTGTTGGGAATTCATTCATAGATTTCTAATAGGAATAGAGGAATGGCGCAATAGTAATAAAATTACATGTGCCAGCTTTATTGCATGGGGAATAGCAGTGGTGGGAGAGGTGATAGATTCTTTAAAACTGCAGCTGTTGTAGCTTTCACAAGTTTGTTTTGTAGATTACTGCTATAACATGATATCCACAAGTATCTAGTCTGCTGTAAGACCTTTTTGCTGTCGCTGTATGTATGGCTGTTTTTGACCATAGCTGGATCTTCTGGGCCCAACCAGGTGTAGATTAATGGGGTCACTAATCAAACTGGTGTAAAGTAGAACTGGCTTAGTTGCCCATAGCAACCAATCAGATTCCACCTTTCATTTTCCAAAGGAGCTGTCAAAAATGAAAGGTAGAATTTGGTTGCTTTGGGCCCCATAATTCTTAAATCTTGTATTGAGCTTTGAGGCAACTGGCACAGCTTCTGAATCACAAGCTAGCGTGTATAAAGCACTGTCTGCTACCTTGTATAGTAAAGCCTCTTTTATGCAGTTATCGTCAAGTAATAAACTTTTCTCTAGATCTGTTAAGGCGCCAGGAAGAGCTTAGACGTATGGAAGAACTACACAACCAAGAAATGCAAAAGCGTAAGGAGATGCAGTTACGGTAAGCCATAGTTTTTGATCCTTGCTTTGGTTTGTAGCTTCTGAGCTTGTGTCCTGCTCTGTGAAGTCTTTAAACCTCTGTTTAAATAGAATGTGTCCTCTTTAATCAGACAAGAAGAAGAGCGGCGGAGGCGTGAGGAAGAGATGATGCTTCGTCAGCGTGAAATGGAAGAGCAGATGAGGCGCCAAAGAGAAGAGGGCTACCGTATGGGATACATGGATCCAGTAAGTGTAAATCCTAAGTTGTTTTTTTTTTTCGGGGTCTTAACTTCATCTAACAAAGTTTCTTAACTTACAGAGGGAGCGGGAGATGCGCATGGGAGCAAACTCTATGGGCATGGGAGGTGAGACTCGATTCACTTAGTGCAAGGTAAATTACAAATCGGGAAACTGCTTTTCATTCACTGATATTTATATATATATATATATTTTTTAAAGATCCCTATGGTGCAGCAGCACAGAAGTACCCACCCCTTGGGGCACCTGGTATGGGTTATGAAGGCAGCCCAGGTGTAACCCAAGCAGCAATTGCTTCATCTCTGATGGCAGGCGACATGGTAATGTATCCAGATGTGATCTGATCAGAGCTGTAGCAGTCTCCATAACTAGAGAGATGAGCAAATGAAAGCTAGAATGTCTAGTATGATAGTGTTGTAGTTTCTTGTCTTTGAATTGCAGGATTTTAGCAACCAGTCTCTGCTAGGAATGAGTTTCCATGGACTTTAAATCCAAAAGCACCCATTTTAGTGGTGTTGCTTTGACATTCAGTAAGCACCCTTAGTTTCAGGCATTTTGCATCTAGCAGTTTTAAATATGGTATTTTGACTTCATTTTTCTTGTTAAATCAGTCTTTATGTATTATACAGTGTAGTCTCTGGTGTATTAGGTTACTTCTAGGCAGGTATCTGTATGCACACTGCTGTGTCATGTAACATGCACCTAAGCCAAGTCTGCTTGAAAAGACCTGACCTTCATTATACAGGGAGTAATGAACAGCTTTCTTCTGTTTATGGACTACATGTGCATTCTGCACCCCCCTCCCCCCCACCTTTTTAAGGATTTACCTCTTTTTGCCCATGCTTCTTGCCAAGAAATTCTTTGCACTGGGTAAACTATTCTGCCTAGGTTTACTTTTCTTGAGAAATTTTGTATAGTTCAAAAGGGTATAAATAGGCATTCTACCATTTAAATACCTCCTCCTGCAGGTGGGCACTGGGTAATTGTTAAACATGATGGTCTTTATTAGTCTTTAAGTGGCGTTTTTGTTATGTAACTATTGACTGCCCTGTCTTTTTGTCTCAAATTGGGTCACCAGGTTTGTTAGCTCTTCTCCAGTCTCTAATCTGCTTTCTGCAGTCAGCCTTGGAGGCCTTCAAACGACCTCAATGCTGTCAGTATAGTAATCCTGCTATGTTGTCCTAACAGCAGCCACCATCATGGCAAGACAAGTATAAAATATTTAAGTCAGATTTCATAAGCCTTTTGATATATTATAAAAACATCCAAAGGTGTCTTGTGATGTGTCCACCAAGCAACGTGTGACCCAGTGTCTCTAAGTTTAAAAAAAAAAAACCTTATTACATTTCCGCACAACTGTGCAAACCTAAAGTTGTGGTAGTGAGGTTTAGAGAGCCATTTGAATGGTATTTAAGAACTTAAAAGCTTTAGTCTTTACAATGCCTGCCCCCTACAGGTCACATTGTAAACTACAGCAATTAACTGTAGTACGCTTGAAGAGGTTTTCCGGGACTTCCTATCCTCAGGATATTTCATGGCAGTCTGACACCCTTGCCGATCCACTGGTTGTAGAGAAGGCAGCCATCCCTTCATTGTTTACCTGCCAGCTGTTGACCTTGCAGTAGTGAGCAGTGTAACTACAAGTCCCATTCACTTCATTTGGACGGCCCCTTCCTATTGATGTGTAGACTACAGAGCTGTCCCATTAAGGTGAATAGACCATCACTACTGTGATGTAGACAAGCAAGTAAACAGTGAAGGCAGTGCTCACACAGAGCGCAGCCCTCCCTTAAATCAGCTGATCGGTCATGGTGCTGGGTGTCAGACACCTGTCGCTCTGATATTGATAACATATCCTGAAGATAGTTTATCAATATTAAAATCCCAGAAAACCCCTTTAAATACCATTGCCAATATACCTTTATATCCCCACAGTTCAACTGCATTCCTCAGAAAACCACCTATAATCTGCATGTAAATTGGGCACAAAGTTCTGTTTGCTAGAGAGGAGCTGGTGGCTTGGGCATATTGAAAGCTCAAGGCTGCCTAAAGTCTCAATGTGTACTTTCAACTTTGTAAACACCATTGCAACTAAATTTAGTCTTGTCGTTTTTGCCACTTTGAGAAGGGGATGGTGGGGGTCAGCGGTCACGGCACATTTATCTTTTAAACCTGTTTCCTGACAGGTTGCTGTAGTTCTCAGTTTAGGTGCACAGACTTCCGAATGCATCTAATGTTTGACTTAACTTCACTGTAAGGGCCCATTCACACGACTGTGAATAGGGCCGCATCTATTCCGCAATTTTGTGGAATGGATTCAGCCCCAATCATTTCAATGGGCAGCATTACATCAGAGCCATGGCTCCGCGAAAAAATATAGAACATGTCCTATTGTCACAGTTGCGGACAAGAATAGGTATTCTGTATGGGGTGCTGGCCATGTGTGTTCCGCAAATTGCAGAACACACACTGGTCGGCATCCGTGTTGCGGATCCACATTTTTGCGGATCTGCAACACGGCTGTCTGAACGGCCCCTAAATTAATGCATCCTCTGGCAGTGCAAGATATATCAAGGAATAGTACACCCTGATATTCCCCTTTGGCCTACAAATTAGTTTTTCTGGTGAATGCAGTCAGTATAGGGATATAAAGTTGGCAATGGTATTTAAAAAGGGTATTCCACTTGTGTGAAAGTATTCTCTGTCCTCAGTTTAGGGAATAACGATTAGCTCGGTGGGGGATCCTACCACAGGGGCCCTATGGGGCATCCTGAAATGATCACAGCGGCCAGTCGGCATGTATGCTTCTAGGTCATTAATTTCTATAGGGGTTCTGAAGGTAGCATAGAAATGAATGGAGCAGTAGTGTGAATAGCTGTTCAGCAGCTCTTATCATTTTGTGGGGGTCCCAGCAGTAGGATCATCTTAGTTATCCCATTTCTACAGGATCAACTTGAATACCCTTTTAACTATACCGCATTGTGTTGCTGGTTGTTTAAATGAGTTGGCCAAATTCTGGCTACTGTTGTAGTGTGTTTGTAAGATTATATGGCACTTGCTAATATAACCTTTGAAATTCGGTGACATTTTTCTATATTTTATAAGGTTTTCCATGTGTTTTTGTGCTGTCCTCAGAGGTCCATTAGAAGGCTGCTGATAGAGGGTCATGTGACCAGACAAGTCACCTCAATTCAAATGCACTGCACCTGACATATGTACTTACCCCGTTGGGAGTCTCCAGTGTTTGAATACAGTAGGCTGAGTGTCTGGTCAAATGACTCTCTACCAGCAGATGTCGTAAGGACAGGACCTCTAGGCAGACAGCACAGATTTGCCTAACAAGGGGACATGGCTTATGAAACATGGTGAACAGAATATCAGCAAAGGTGATATTAAGCGCCATATCATCTTGCATACATATTGGTCACAAGTTCCCAGAAAGTGGCCAACCCCTTTAAATGTGAAATGTAGGTGGCAGGCCCTTTCAGGTCTTGTCACAAGAAACCCTAAAGATTTTTCTCAGCTGAGTGGTTCATTTCTACACTCGGAAGAGTCCTGGCCATTTTGGCCTCATTTAAATTGTTGGAAAAGCTACCTCTTTCTGAGCTTGGGCTCAGTGGACTTTCCATTTCTTATCTGTGCTCCATGTGAGCGTTGTGGAAGATCTCAGGGCTACAAGAAACCAAATACTCAGTTCACTAGTTTTCTGTAACCACAACAGTCGAAGGGGGATATCACAAGTGACTGATGCATTTATCTTCTATAGATGTTACAGATTTGTATGATCTTCATGTTTCATTGGGCAAAATTCCAAGTGAGAACTGTATACGTCTTCAGTCCTTGCAGGCTGATCATTCTCAGAACTGTCCTGCAGCAGTTGTTACACATGTAGTCTTCACTCCCAGCTGTGCTATGTTTTAGATGGTCTGCGTCATTTCTGCAGACTTGGTTTAGATGAGGGATTTATGACTGTAGATGTTTGGGTCAGTGACTTGCGGTTCTATGAAAACTTGATCAGAACAACAAAACTTAGTAGTCATTTGGGTGATCTGGTGATCGCCCACTTGCTCATGGCTTTAGGTGAATGCCATGCATGTCTTATTGGTAAACATGAGGAATCTGTTATGGAATCTAGTTTTAAAAGCCTTCCAGACTTGATAAGGAACAAAGATGTGTCGGTCTATTGACTGTCTTGAGAACAGTCTCATTATACTTCTGACTGCATCACTGCAGTATCTATTCCCTACATGTGGCCTGGGTTATTGAATATATTTGTACTTTCAAGTTGAGTGCTGTTTGATTCATGTGATGGAGTAAAATTTCTCTAGATCAGTGCTTCTCAAACTACCTACTGGGGCCTCGCCAGTTGTTGAAGGCAAGGCTAAGGATGAACTGATGAGCATAAACCACATCTTTTCCACACGCAACCTGCAAGAACTAGAAGAAATTGGCCTTTTTTTTTTTTTTTTTTTTCCAGACCACCCCACCCCCTCCCCCTGGGCTTGTGAACATGGTTGCAAAAACCTATGCACTAAAATATCCTGAACATGCTCTTTAGGCCACATTCAGACAACTGCAGGACAGCCATGCCCATGTTGCACACTGGCAAAACACAAGCACTGGCTGTGTGCCCTTTATCTTGTGGTTCTCCGACCCATTGAAATCAGTGGGTCTGCACTGTGATGGGGGTGTACACGGCTGGTGCCTGTTTTTGTGGGTCTGCAGCACAGCATGGTGGTCCCATAGTTTTGTGAATGTGGCCTTAAACTGAAGCTTTCTCTGTATTGGCAACCGTTCTTGTTCTGTCCTGATTTTGCATGTGTTGATGGATGCAGCGTTAAAGTGGACCGGTCCCCTCTCCTAACATATCTGTTTTAGTAACTGCTTGCATTCCCCATGACATAATTCTGGAGCATTCATCAGCTCCTAGAGTGCATGAAGGAAAAGGCACAACACGTTTTCACCATATACAGTGGCAGCATTTTTCCAGAGTTTTAACAGGTGGTCAAAGGCAGCAAGCACCCACTGTATCATCCAGCTTTGTGCTCACATTTGACTCTTCTGCAGCAAACTTTTTTTTTTTGTGTGGCAGAAATGATCAGCATATGGATGACCGTTTTAATTGCCTTAACTAGGGGCATCTTGGTTTGCGAAGCACTGCTCTAGATACGCCATTTGGAAAAGTAATGTTGGCAGTTTTCAAGAGTATGAGGTAGCAATGTTCTGAACTCCAGAATGCAAACATGGAACACTGCCTTTGAAAATGTGAGGCGTCTGCTGACCTGATGTAATTTTTTTTCATGGCGGTCGATATTGATGGTGTAATTCAGCAGGGCCATGCAATAGCTTCTAGTTTTACCAGTAAGCTTTCAGGGCCATAAATGTGCAGATCTTATCTGTTACAATATATGTAGGGTCACATTTGGTTACAAAGGCAGAAGTACTTGGGTTTGTATGCTTGAGTGCCTTTGTAACTTATAACTTCCCAGTTGCTCATTTTGGGTGCTTTCTTGAGCACGGCTACAAGTCTTTGAAGCAGCTGACCTTTATCAATTGTCGGAGCGTTTCTCATGGTATGTGATTCTTAACTAATTTGCAAATTACCCTTTTTTCCTTTCTATGTTCCTCGTACCTGTGGATCGGCTCACTGGTGATTGTATCGATGAACCTTGACTACGGGACCACTGTAAAATTAACATACTATACACCTGGACGACTTCTGTAATGAACTGAATTTATCCAATAGCGTAACGATCGCTTTGCCCAGGGCAATGCAGGAACTGCCAATGCACAGGCTTCCAGAGGGATTGGGGCTGTACCTCCTGCAGCGGGTGCTGGAGGTTATGGCAGGAGCAGAGATGAATATGAAGGGCCAACCAAAAAAGCCAGATTCTAAACAGATTCCCTTAAGTCTAATGTTAATTTTTGTTTAATATATTTTTTTTTAACTTGCATTTTAGCGAGAAGGTAACATTTTTATGGATGCCTTTGCTTGACCCAGTATTTGTAAAGCCAGTTAATATATGCAGATTTGACTTGTGACATTCTCATTTGTTTTATGACAGTTTATGTGGATTCCCTTATCTCCCCTTTTTTATATATTTTTAAACTGTGCTTGACCTATACTGGATGCTATATACACTATTGGACATTGCCATTTACATTTTTGACAGTTGACTGGGATAACTGATCTCAGGAGCTGTGATTGTGGCTTGGTAAGACCACTGCATGACTTACCTTGCCTCTCCCACCCAGTTGGACTGTAAAGCCAGATAGGCAGCCCTACACCATACATCTTAACCATTCTGTGCAGCACAAATGTGGCTGGCTGTGGTATCGTCAAGATAGTGATATAATTCTCATCACTGTGTGGTTTATCTGCCCAATATTTTGGGTAAGCTCTAACAAGTCTTTATGTAATTGAGTATTGTGACAAGTAGAAGCTCCATGGATTTTGTCCTTGTAATCCGTTGTATTAAAAAAAATTAAAATAAAAAAATGTGGAATGCTTATTGTGTTGGGTTACCATATGGTCACTACTAAAAGGGGAAACTCTTAAGCAGAGAACAGTAAAGTGGTGTAATCAGATTTGGACTTTTGAAGTGTCACAAGATTTTCTGGGATAACTCCTTGTTGGTAGACACACCTGGAGAAATCCTTCCTTATGTAGCCGCCAACAAGAAATAAAGGCTTATGGCAATCCTTGCACTGTACCTTACGACACAGAATTTGGAAAGCTATTTAAAACTTGTGTTTTTATGACAAAGGGTAGTGCCAAGGTCCTTGCTTAACATGTGACATTGGGTGGTGGAAGCCTTGTATTGAATATACAACTGGCTCATTTTTGTTTTAAGACCCTTTGTGGATTTTTTTTTTTCCTCTTCCCTGTCTTAAACTCACAGTATCAATTCTGAATCGCAAGAATCGTGTTTTTTTTTTTTTTTTTTTTTTTTTTTTTTTAATAAACCCCCTCCATATATAAAAAGGCAGTTCTTGATTCAATTCCTAGTACAGCTTGCATAGTAAACTGCGTTGTGGTAATACTTGTACAACACAATGAACAAGTTGTTTGAAAGCTATTGAAGACTATCTAAAGAGTAGTCTGAGATTTAGCTTGATTTTAATTGTTGCAGTTATGAATTTTTTTTTTTTTTTAGGCTGGTCTGTCTCTAGAATTTTTTTGCTAGAATTTTTTTTAGTCTATTTTATATTTCTATATAGTAGTCTATAAGCAAACTGGAGGAGCTGTCATCCCTCCTGACTTTTTATTTAGGAATTTAATTCTGAAACCTATTTAATTAGAAATGTACAATTTATTACCACTAGAATTTTATGAATTTATAACTGGGCATTATGGATCAGTGGTGTGTCATGGTACAGTATACTAGCCAGTTGGTGCTGACAGTGCCAGAATGTGTAGGGACACACCCCTTTGACAAGCATAATGTAACACCCAGTTGTCAAATCGGAGATGGTGAGGAGGTAGAACAAATGGCTCACATTCTCCAGACTGGTTGTCATTGTGATTGCAGGTATCTACGAAGATGGGTCAGGAGTGTTGACAAGTCCTCTTAATGCAGAATCGTTGTTTTTCCAGATATATCTGTATAGTAAATTATGGAAGTCCTTATTAGGTTCAAGTTTTTTTTATCTAAATTGTATTTTTGTTCAAGCCACTCCGAAGACAAATTGCTATAGAGAACAATCACTGGGAATGATTTTTTTTTTTTTTTTTAATTTTTTTGGAACATTTTCTTCCAAAGCAGTTTGAGAGAAGTAACCAACCTCTTGTACTGCTATAACTTAAAGGGGTTGTCTGAGCAATACTGTTCCAGACAGCCTCCATCCCAGAACTGTTTGTTAATCCTCTCTGCTGGGATTTGAGTGGTGGTGTCGATTCACTGCACATGAAAGCTACAGCCAGTTGCTGGCCTCAGCTGTCTTGTGTTTTTTATTATGCAGATGCCAGTGATTGGCTGCAGCAGTCTTGTGTGTTACATAGAATGTCACTGCTGCAGTCCAAAAAACTTTGGTTGACCGGAACAGGGGTTGGGAAGTTCTGAACGAGTTGCCATAACTCTTGACATCCTGTCTAAGGCACTTCGATAAGGTCTCTGTAAAAAGGTGCCATGTAAAGTCGTCTCGACAGAGGTTGAAGTCTATGGAAACCACTCGGCTTACTCTACTACATGCTTGATGTAAGCTGTAGTCACTGGAAAGAAAGGACTCTTCTGGCTGCACAAGTAGACATTGACCGTTAAGGTAGAGAAAATCATAGCTTTAATCTAACTTGAACCATTCTTTGATTTGTATAATTTAGGACTTGGCCACATCGACCAGGTTTTCTCCAAGGTTAATTCTGTCTCTTTAAATTTCAGCATCTTGGAAAAAATGTAAAGCCTCAACAATGATGTCTCAGGAGTAGGCAATTCTTAGTGTTAATAGTTGCAGCCCGGGAATGACTGTTAGTCTTGTGTTGTATGTTTATAGCTGTAAGCATGCAAGATGACTAAATGAATAATTTTTAAGTCAGGTTCATGCTCGGGATATAAGCATCAAACATTTGAGAGAATATTAAGTATAGGTACTTGACAGACTACTTGTACCACTTGTGTAAATGACTAAACACCAATTTTATATTCCATAGTTGTGATTAATAAAGATGCAACTTGGAAGTTGTCCCTAACTTTAGGACACTACACAATTGCTGCTGAAAGGATATCTAAATGGTAGCATCTTGAGAAATCCTTTGTCTTAAATGCTGGGAATATAGTAGGTGACCACTTCTACAGTTCTTATGGAGACCACAGATTCCATAGTTGTCCATTTGTGTGGCCTCTACTTCACTGGGGTATTCTAAAACTAGACCCATAGCAAAAGCAAGATGCTGATTACCAGACTGGATGCAGTTTTCTAATGCGGGGGTTTTAAGTTTTATTATGCCAACTTTCACAATCCTTATAGCATACGTGTGGGTATAACTACTGCACCCCCTTTCATCCAGAGATTAGTCAGGTTCATGTTCAAGAACCTGATTTGGTTTAGAAGATGTGCTGAGCACTTAAGTAATCCAAGGTGATTCTGCATTGATAAATATTTTACACATAAGAGAAGGCCAGTAACCAAAGCGTTTTAACCGTCACTCCTGAGACTTATGGTGACTATCTGAAACAGATGCCATCCATAAACTTACTAGCTGGCAAACGTCTAATGTCATTTAGAAAAGTATTGTATGTACTTGATGTAAAGACAGTTTTTTCCTAACTGGTTAAAATGAGGCAGTTGACTAACACTTCTTGTTGAAGTCTTCTGAATGTAATCCTGGCAAAGATGTGTACTTCAGCTGTGATCTTGACAGCCAGATTCATGGGAACACATTTACATGTTCTTGCTGGAGTTTTAGCCACTTCAATTGCACTTACAGTCTTAGTGACCGTCTGTAGCAAGCAGTTCTGCGTAACTTTGAGGAACATAGTGCTACCAAAGGACTGTAGGATCCCGGATGTAGTAGTGCCGCTTCAAGATGCTCAGTGCTGATCGTGCTCAGGTAGGTACATAAGTAATCCTCTACCTTGGTGAAATATTGTGTAAAGATGCCATTCTGAAATAACACTTCTGTTGAATGAAATACAGTGCAGCACTTGGGGTTTCTTGTATGAGTGTCAAACTACGGCGAAGTATCAAAACGGACATTTACTTACATGATTTCACTGCTACTGTACCTGGCAGGAGTCTGTTTGGGTGGGTATTCCTGTGTAACAATAGATGAGGTTTAATGGACATTGGGTGGAATCTTTAACAATGCAAAGTTTATTCGGCCATATGTATGGTGGTCAAGTCGTCATTTTCAGTGAACTGCTACAGTACTTTCAAAGAATGTTGTACCAGGCAACTGTTAGAAAGTACTTGTAAAAACTTTTTTAGCATTCTTTAGCTGTAAGATCCTTAGTTTTCTATATACTGGAACTCCTTATTCATGAATTTCATCTGGTGCTCATCTCCTATTTGTAATTTCACTGATATTCTACAGCACTATCCACACAGTATATGAACGCCTCAAGCCTTCACTAGTGGAACGTGTGCTAACATGTTACTTATTGGAGCTCAGCAAACTCCTCTAAGCAATGCTGAATCCTTCATAAGTCTTATAAAAGGTATTCCTTTTTTTGTGGCATATTTTTCCATGATTGAGCCGCTAAATGTTAACTCTGACTGTAGCCAGCAAGATTTCCAGAGTTGTATTCTGTAAATGTTGGCAGTGAATATTACTGATGTATTCTGGATCTCTAATACAAATTGACAAATCCTTTTTTTGTCATGTGATATTTGCTGAGTTGTCTACTCCAAATGGCTAATCCTTCCATAACATGACCACCTTGTAGTCTTCAGTACTGTGATATTTGCAGTTTAACAGGTTCACATCAGGACAATGGGTTTATATGCACAGTTAAGGAGGCAATAGATTTGGGGAGGAGGTTCACTGCTAAGAACACTGAGCAGATCAAAGACACTTGTGTAGCAGACCTGTTATCAATTGGCCCAGTTCTTGCCTCTGCCACCTGGCCCTAGGATACAGCATTCTACTGATGGCTACATTTGCTTTCAGATTCACAATTTAATGAAGTTGTCCTTTTAATGGAGAAACACCTTCAGGCCTCATGCATATAACAGTCGTTTTGGTCCATATTTGAGCCACCTTTTCTTTTGCAAATCGCACACGGGCCTATTCACTTATAGGGCTGCAAAAAAATGTGGACAAAACATGGATGTTATCTGTGTGCTGTCCCCAGCCGTTCTGCATATTATAGACCGTGTCCTATTTGTCTGTCTTGTGGACAAAAACAGCAATTTCTATAATGGGTACCAAGGAAAGTGCAGAATGCACATGCTCATATGGCATCAATGTGCATGTAGCCATACGGTCTAGTAATAGCAAAACCGATTTCTACCTGCATACCCCCTTCTGCCAGAAACTGAGTCCCTCCTGTTTTGTTTCTGGTATTGCAGTTCTTCCAAATGATCCATGGCCAGGATTTTACCTGTTCTTGGAAAACCACTTTAAGACTCTGTCCAAAGTTGGTCACAAAAGGGCCGAGAGAACAAACTGAGTGTACTGAAACTGCATTTAAATCGCTAAACTGTGCTTAGGCTGGTGTACAGTATTAGAGGCTTGATGCACATCACACCAACTTACTATTTTTTTTCGGGTGCTTCAAAGCAGGTAAAACTAGGCAGGCTAAAATGTGGATTTTTGGTGTTACACGATGTTTTCTAATGGTAGTTTCAGTGGCGCTTAGCGACCATAAGGCAGGACACTTAACTGCTTCAGTAAGGTAATGACTACTTAAGACATTATACAGCAAGCTTTCCAGTGAGGGCTATTAATAGCAAAGCCAAATCTTAACTAAAACCTTGGAGGATATGCTTTTAGAGCACCAATGCATCTTAAAATGGTCATTGTAATTTCCACAGACTGACAAAAGTACAAATATAAGACTGTAATCTTAGTTTAAAATGCAGTATTCTCCTTCTAGCAGCTCACTCTGCCCTTCTCCATAGACTTATAATTAGAATCTGATTCTATAGTGAGCTGTCTGGCCTCAACTGATTCGGCAGGAAATGCTGGTTTAGGAGTGGGGAGAAATTTATTTATTTTTTTTTTTATGTAAAGTGTGTGGAAAGTGACCATTTAAGTAGCTTGTAATGATCCAGCATTTCTGCCATGTACTCTACAGCTGCATTTAGTCACTATTTGGCCATTTTTCGATATACCAGAGTATATTGGGTACATATTTAATACATCTGCGAAGTACTAAATACGAAATACTCAAATAGATATATAGAGATATATATAATATATATATATATATATATATATATATATATATATATATATATTATATATTTTTTTTTTTTTTTTTGAACCCTATTCATTCATGTGCAGCAGATTCTACCCTTGCACTGTAATGACTGGCAACAAATCAGCAAAATCCAGATAGCAGCTTGTTACTGCATCTGAACTTGCCTTAATGCTAGATATTTTAAACATTCCTACTGGGTTAGCCACTTTCAGTTGGATAGTTGATTTCTGGGATGAAGATATTGATCATCCCTCAGTACCAGAGAACGGCCACTGCAGTTTACAGAACTGTGGTATTCTTCCTAGAACAGGGGAGTATCTGATCCCTCACCAGTGTGGGTGTTTTTTTTTCTTTTTTTTTTTTTTTTCTATGGATAGGTCAAAATCTTGGTCAGGGAAAACCCCATTGAATCAGATTGCTGTACATAGTGTAATGAACAAACAGATGGACAAATTTCAGCTCTGAAACCTGCAGAATTCTTAATGCTGCTCTGGTTACTAGCTTGTAATCCCAGATCAATACTAAATATATCATGTACATTTTTGCAACATTTATGTAGACTAATTCAATAATAAATCGCATAGTTCATAGGCTACATAGAGTGCACTGTGTACATCATGGCATTATGGATAATGGAGCAGGACCATGGAGAGACTGTATACTGCACATCGTAAACGCATAAGCAAATAAGGACTTGGGGACTGAATTCAAACAGTACCTGATGGAATGCAGTGTTCAGTATACCTCTTATAAAGAGGTTTTCATGACACTGGTTATTGCCGGACTCTGCACTTTAATTCAAGGGATCTTACAGCGCAAACCTTGACGTTCTTGTAACCATGCTTGTGTATGAGGGCCTACTTTTGGTGTGGTGATGAGCTATCAGTATGCAGCTTTCGTCATGTCAATACTGTGAACTCTCATGAGCCAGTACTGGCTTGCCTTGAGGAGAATCTTCAGATATTTGACTGGGTCATGCTTTAACTTCAGCAGTCTAGAAGAGTGGTGTTTGTAATGCTGCTCATGTAATTCAGCGTGCACTGTTGTACAGGTGAAAAGCTTCTCTATGCACAATGACCAGATGTGAAGTGGGTTCTATAAGTAAACTTGATAAAGTGCTGCACTGTGTTTTCACTATTGAGGATTCCTTCCAAAACAAATCAGAAGTGTTATGTCAGAAACAGAAGCTGCTTAAAGGTGCAGTCTTTAACTAGAATTTAGTTTCACAGTCTTTATCGATCTGCACCTTTAAGTAGCCAATAAATTGGGGATGTAATGGGGTTTTGGGCTCTTGTGTCTCATTGAAGTAACTTGGTTGAGGCAGGAAATTCTATGGACTAATGGGCATTTAACTTAGAGTCTGTATCTCCCATATAACATTCCATGCAGATACATAAGCTGCATTGCGCTGGAAATGCATAACTTGGACTGAACTGCAGCACCAGCTCAGTTTGTACTGCTGACATATATAATGAATGGATTAATACATATTTGAAAAGTATATCTTTATAATGAACACCAATAAACAACCACTGGTCTGTGCTGAGTAACTTTTCCTCAGTCCATCCCATTCAGTCACTCAGTACTTGGTTCAATTTCTTAAATCCATAGTCAGCTGGTAGATTTTGCCTTAATTGCCCCGTGACTGTCATTTGACACCTAAAGGAGTTGTACACTGTAAGTTTACTTTAACCAATGTGTAGAAAACTACATATGATGTCCTTCCTTACCATTTTTTTTTAAAACTTGGCTTGGTATCTTGAGTGTTGCAAGGTGACTAGCTTTGAAAAAGAAATGGGTTTGCGTGAGGCCAAGTTGTAATTTAATTTTAATCAGTGATTGTGAGCCAAAACCGAGAGTGGGTCAAAAACATGGGTCCAAATCTTTCCATTATACCTTCTGCCTCCCATATACATACAAGCTTGGCTGAATGGGTCTGTGTATACTATGGAGAGCAGAGAAAAGCCACAGTTGGAACTGTCTGGAAGCGGCCATCTCCCCCAGAGAATGGAGGGATCGGGCAAATGTATTAATTTACTCTAGGTCTAACCCCTGCCGAGTTAGGTGTTCCACTACAGCGGAGGAACAGAGTTCTGAAAAGTCCAGCCAAAAGCCGGTATGTATACGGCAAAACTTCTGGATCCAATTAGTGCATGGGGATCCGGCTGTCCACAGTATCCAGCTATGCCAGATACGGTGAACTATAGTAGTCTGCTCGTCTACTGGAACAGACTGCCAGGGTTAGAAATGCAGATTTGAACCCAGCCATAGCCATCTGCAGTCAGCTCTGGAGACCTAAAAAGGACCCCAGGACTGCAAGTTCATTAATTCGACTGTTAGTGCAGTAGTCTCTCTAAATGCTGCCTGTGCCATAGACAGAGCATATGTATTGGCATACAGGAGTAGGAGAATACAGAAGTACAAAATAAGATTTTCTAAAATGGTAATTCCTTAATGGGATTTAAAAAAGAGCAAAAAGCAATTTTATGAATTGCATTTCATTGCACATTACATAAAAGCAAAAAACTACATACTGGGTATCCACGTGGGGGTGGGGGGTGGCTGTTATTTTGCACACTCCTTATGTTGAGCCAAGAGGTAAAGGATACTTGATGAAGTGTAAGGTCACATTTATATATGCAAGTAACTGATGATCTTGTTCTGATACCCCTTTTTCTTAGGCACTGTTCCTTGTTGGGTGATGCATTCTCGTCGAACCAGAGTGCCAGTCCTGAACTGGGACTCATGAGCATCATGTGACTATACGTGGCGCCCTTCTCTCTCTGCATACCCTTATTGTTTTCATTTGAGGTTGCTAGTTGGCAATGATTATTTCAAGATTGGCCTGAGTGGTTTGCCTGACAAGGATGCAGTGCTTAAAGGGAATCGGTCACCAGTTTTATATTGCTAGGTTCAAACAACTCTAGAAAGTGACCCAGCATTTTGCTAAAGGAATCTCACTAGTCTGTTGCCCTTTAGTTAGAACACCATAAAACTGGTGAGATTCCTTTTAAGAAACACGACTGGTGCAGAACATTTTAGAATCTCATACTATTATCTTTCTACACATTGATTTAAGTTAACAAAGTGACCAACTCCTTTTGAAGGTGGTTGTCCAGGATTTTTTCTTTTGTCTAGAAATAAGTTTTACACATTCAATGCTTACTGTTTATCTGTCTCTAGGTCTGGAGTCTAGACACTGGCTGACATGAACTACTCTGTGCTCTTGTATAAGGTGTGTATGTTGGGTAATCTGGGAGAGGGGAGCTGGAAAGTGTCAGCTCGTGTGTCATTCATTTTATATTTACTTGAACTGTGAACACCTTTTCATAGTACTTTTGTCCAGTTAATCCTAGTTTAAATGGAATACAAAATTTTCAATTGGAACCATACCCTTTTGTTGGTTTTACGAGATCCTCAGAGCTGACACTTGCTTTATAGGGATATACTATATACCTTCAGTTTAAAGGGGTTGTCTGGGTTC
This sequence comes from Rhinella marina, assembly GCA_900303285.1. Classification (NCBI taxonomy): domain Eukaryota; kingdom Metazoa; phylum Chordata; class Amphibia; order Anura; family Bufonidae; genus Rhinella; species Rhinella marina. The sequence continues at coordinate 31,032 of ONZH01018418.1, forward strand.
AGACAACCCAGGCAGCCTGCCTGAACAGGGCATCGGAGCATCTCATTCGCCAATGCCCTCCCTTGCCCTGCACTGGATCGCAAAGGGCAAGGGCTCTTTTTTTTTTTTTTATTTAAATAACACACTGCCGGGCGGAGGCTTCCGCCCAGCAGTGGGTTCGGTGACGTCACCGGCTGTAATGGGCTGGCTTTAGCGCTGTTCTAGCCGTTTTACTGGCTAGGGCAGCGCTAAAGCCCACCCATCAGTGCCGGTGACGTCACTGGGCTCACTGCCGGGCGGAAACCTCTGCCTGGCAGAGCCTGGTACGTCACTGGCACCAGGCTAAATGCCTTTGCCCTGCGCTAATTAGCGCAGGTCAAAGGAGGGTATCTGAGCATAGGATGCTCTGATGCCCTGTTCAGGCGGGCTGCCTGGGTGAATTTAAAGTGTGTCCAGGTTCAGCTCTGAACCCAGACAACCCCTTTAAGTATTCAAAAATTCCAAGGTTGAACTGAATGTAGCCCCAGTCCTAAAGCACCAGAATTGTTTTTTCATGGAGATGTATTTTGCCATACAGCTCTTTAGAGAATGTGACATGACGGGGGCATACTTTTTATTTAAAAAAAAAAAGACTGGGGGTAAAAAAAAATTGAGGTTTTTGCTAAACAAAAGCCAATAATGCTGAAGGAACCCTTAACACTTTAGCAAATGTTTAAACCAGGACCTAAAGTGGTTTTGACAGTTTTTTTGTTTGCTCCGTTGTTACTCTGCTCTCCTGTTCATTTAATTATTTGTAAAAAAAAAAAGTTTTATATAAAATTTGTATTAATCTGACATTTGCATTTGTTTTTTAATAGATATTATGAAGTGTCATCCAGTCTGCACTGCAAGTACAAAATGAACTTCAAGTTTATAGGGCAAAAGGTATACTGTGGAGTTGTGAAAATAGTGGTTATCTTGTGCTGTGTAACATAGGCTTATCTACAATTACAATATGCCATGCTGTTTGTTCTTATCTCTATTATTTTTTATTTTTTCAGGACAAACTGCTTTCAAATGGATCTTTTTTTAAATAAAGAAATAAGACTTTACTTTCTGTCCTGACTTGCTGTATTTCTTTAAAAAAAAATTCTGAAAATATTCCTATCCACCGGGAGTCTAAGGGCCTGTGCTGAGTGCAGCAGCGATCACATATGCATGGTGCTGAGGCAGATGGCAAAGTGCTTGGACCGGCTATCGCCTGCAGTGGACAGCCGTCTGATTTGTCCAGCAGGGTTATCTGTTATTCCCAGGGGAGAATAGGATCAGAAACAATACTGTTCTCCAACAGATGCTGGAGTTACCAGGCTGTCTCCATACTCTGCTGCTTTTGTAAAGCTGACCAGTCAGTGTCCCTATACAAATGGTCTAGTAAAAATGACATAATTAAGTTTTTGCTTTTTGCTTAGACATACATGCAACACCTGGACCTGTTTTTTGCCTGGGAAATACTAAATGCAGGCCAAAAGGGTATTCCCCCCCAGCCCCCCCCCCACCCTTGAGGTCAGGCTTCCTCCAACTTCACAAAAGCAACAGTTTGCCTGCTAGTGTTCTCTATGCCATTATAGAAGTTATGTAAAAATGTCTGAATGTCAAGCTTGCTGTTAGAAAGCAGCAGAAAGTGGCACCTGCTGCAATTAACATATGCCAGTAACAAAAACTTGTTAGCTGAAGGTCTATGGGAAATGGTAAACATCTGTAAAAATGCACCAAAAGCCGCTAAATGCAAAACTGCTGAGAAATGCCAGCAAAAAGCCTGTAAACTCGCCCCCTAAAAGGGGTTGTCTAGTTAGCACTTCTACTTTAGCTCCATACAATTCACAATCTAGCTTTATTACACAACTCAACCATTTGGGCTGCAAAAAAACTGGGAAATCTTGGCAATGGATTTGTTCTTGAATCTATAGATATATGAAAACCATGAGTATAATGGAAGGTGCACGTCACCATGGCTGAAGCCGCAAAAACAAATACAGTGCAACAGGACTCTGCAAACACAATCTAAGTAAATACAATAGTGCCATATTTGCTATAGAAAATGTACTATTACATTATAAATGTGAGATTCTAGGCATTTTTTGTATAAAATCATTTGTCTGACAACACAAGACAATGAGCCCAACGACAAGACTGAGCCCACACTGCATTTTTTTTTTTTTTCTACCAGTGATATACAATGTAAAGGTTTACGATGAGAACGGTATGCTGACTAATTTAGGGAAACTTGGAATTCAGTGTTTCAAGGAGGCAAATGGATGTTGGATACATCAGAATCTACACAGAAATGCTGCCTACTGGACTTCTCTTCCATGCCAGATTTACCAGACAGTGCCACTCTTGACAATAGGCTGTCTAACGTTCATGATGGTTTTTCAAAACCTAGAGGACCTGAAGTGTGATTCATTAACGAGCAGGAACATAATGTTCCCAGTGTAGCTTGTCCAGAAACCATTAAGATGAACAAAACAGTTTAAACTTTACTGCATAATATGTACCTACTTGCCATGGATACTGTTGGTACTAGATGTTTCCTGTGTGACACTTGGCCAGTATTGGTCTGCAGACCAGCTATAACATTAAACTAATTTGCCTAATATTGTGTAGGTTCCCCTTTTTTAAGGCATGGACTCCAGGAAACTTCAGAAGCTGTCCTGTTGTATATGATGATGTTAGGAGCAGATCCCTGTAAGTTGCGGTGAGGCCTCCTTGTTTTGAACTTGTACAACAAAAAAAAACGCCTGTGTGCTCACAGCTTTGGTCTGGAAAACTTGGACAGTCTCAATACTTTGAAACTATACTACTGAAAAGACACTATAATTGGGTGAATACAGTTTGCCAGAAAGAGCTTTAGTTGAATTTTAACAATGTTTAGGCGTCAAAGTAATATCCATTGGGAGGATTTTTTTTTCTCTTCATGCCCCATGTTTGCAGCAGTTGCAGTCGGCTTTTCTATGCTGCCCTCACCACTTTATGAAAAGGGGTGGGTCCAAGAGCCCAAAACATTTATTCTATGCCGGTTTTCATGCATAAATGAAGACCAGTCTTCACCCATCAATAGTTTGTTCTTATAAAAAATAAATTATAAAACCTAACTATTAGCATGGCTAATTGATGTATAAAGATATTGCACTCGGATGTTCCCTGTGCCTCTACAACTTCAGCAGGCAGGCCCCACCTCTCCAGAGATGGGGAAACTGTGGAAATCTGTAAATACTCCCCTCCTTTGCTTGCTCCAGATTTAAGGATATCTTCCTTCTGGTGCTGCTGCACTTGATCTGTGGTGCCTAGCCTATCCTCTATCCCTAGCTATGCTGGGAGGGCTGCAGTAGAGTGGGAATCTGGGGTGGCATATATGGCTGTTGGTATAAGCCCTCGGTAGAGGCAACCCTGGGCTTGGCCATACCAGACTGTTTCTGGCAACACTGGTGGATCACTCGTAGTGGGCAAACAGGATTCCTGTGGGGCAGAGGATTTCCTCTGACATCACTTCCTGTGTGCCACTTCCCCCTAGAGACAGGCAATAATAGTGGGAGACAGTGCTGGAAAGCAATTCATCATTCAAGGACCAGGGCTTCTTGGTATCCTTTCATTCTCATAACTCATGGGGAGCACCAGGATGTCTGGTCCATATTGGTGAGTCAGTGGGGACAAACCTGATCAGGATGCACTGATAATTCTCCCCAAGATTTTCACAATTAGAAGAGTCCTCCAGTAGTAATAATGCCCCCCATAGTGCTCTTAGTGGAAATAGGGCGGATCTATAAGTCTCTCCTATAAAGCCCCTAGTAGTAATAAGAACGCCTAATGTCCCCTGGATTTATAATACCCCTACAGTGCCCCCAGTATTTATATTGCTCCCCCTACTGTTATAATGCTCTCCCTGAAGTGCCCACTGTAGTTATATTCCTTCCCTTTAGTGTCCTAAGACAGTCCTGTGTAAATCACACCATCTCTCCAGCCCCCTCCAAATACAGTCCCATGTCAATAACCTCATTCCCACCCATAGCCGTCATCAACATACAGTCCTATGTAAATAATATCACTCCCTCCAACAGCCGCCTTCAACATACAGTCCCATGTAAATAACATCACTCTACCCCACAGTCCCATGTAAAGAACTTTAACCTGCCCTTAGCCACCTTCAACATACAGTCCCATTTAAATGACATCCCTCCCTTCTGCCCTAACATAAAGTCCCAGTTAATAATCACAACTCCCAGCATCCCTCTGCTTCACCCTTCACTTACCTGTTCTGGTGTAGCAGAGCTCACTGCAGCTTCTTCCCCACAATTCTCCTCTTCAGTTTAGAAGACGGGTTGAAAAGGACCTGCGATGTCAGTCATGTGACCATTGCAGGATTGGCCGGCACTGATCATATGACCTGTGATGTAATCACAGGTCATACATATCTTGCAGTGTGCTAGATTCAATTGTACTACTGTCCTGGGGACGGCAATACAATTGTACCTGTCTAACAGGCAGGACATTCAGGGCCTGGGAGAAAACATCGGGGGCCCAGGCCCCGAATGTTTTAGCTTAGCAACGCCCCTGCCTGGCATGAAAATCGATGTAAGTCAATGGTGCCGGGTCTGTAATTTTTTTTTTTGTTTAAAAAATGGATGCGACGCTCATTGACTTACAATGATTTTCATACCGACTCTGGTTTGTCCAGTTTTGATCTAATACAACCCAATCTGTTTAAATGCAGTTTTGAGATTCTCTGGATTTCAAAACCGGAATTAACAAAGCAGATGTGAAGCCTAATGCTGTGCAATCCTGTCAGGTCCCATTCTGGCCTCCCCTCTATTAGTCACTCATGTGTCTGGCCTTAGTCAAATGGAGGATTACTTGATTTTAAGGACTTCCAGGGAAAAGATTGTAGCGGGGGATGGTTGAGTCCTCCGGGATTCACATCAATTAGCTTCTCTTCTACCAGAGGAAAAACTGTTAATCCAAAAACTTTTTTTTTTTTTTCAACAAGGCAAGAACAGTGTCCATAAGCCTTGATTACTGTATTTTGGTCTCATGACATCTACAATCCTGGAGGTGAAGTGGGCTAAAGCCCACATGAAAACAATGCAGTCTTACTTGAAGACCGGAGACATAAGTCAGTTTTCTATAGAAAAGTGAAAATTCCTCCTCTGGTAAAAGTCTCTATACTGGTGGTTAATCAAAAAGTCTGGCAAGGACTTCAATGGTGTCAAAACAATGTAATAAGTATAACCACAGATGCCAGTAGTAAGGATTTGGGGGCCCACTCTTCAGAATCTGTAGTACAGGGGAATTAGGACATCCATGAGTCATGCATCTTCTAACCTGAGAGAGCTGATTGGTCTGAAAATCTCTGGGTTCTCAAACACCCCTCCCCCAATCAAGACCCATTCTTGTCTGACAATGTCACCATAGTGGCATATATAAACGAGGGGAACAAGGAGCAAGAATCTGTCAGAGGTCTCGGCGAAAATCTTCTTGTGGGCAGAAAAAGTTTTAGCCTCCGTGTCAGCAGTCCATCTAAAATGAAAAGATAAACTGGTGGTATACAGAGGCTTAAAGGAGAATGGAGTTTCAACTGGGAGATTTTCAAACAAATCTTGGCGAGGTGGGGGAGTCCACTACTGGATCTATTTGCCACTTGCCTAAATACGCAGACTTCTTTATGCTTTTCTACTCTTCTCTCTAATACCAAGAACTATTATGAAGACACTGGAGGAAGGAACCCAAATTACCTAATAGCACCATTTTGGCCGAAAAGGTTCTGGTTTTGTTGCTTTTGTCAGCGGGAGAGTTCTAAATTCTTCCTCCATCTCCAGGTCTTTTTCATCAAGGCCCAGTCCACCATCCCACCATCGCTCAGCTCCACCTGGCTCCTTGGAGACTGAATGGTCTATCTTAAGAAGGAGATAGGATTATCTGAGCTTGGGCTGTGGGAAAAGTATGACTAATGTAAAAAATGAAAATCGGACATCTTATAGTACACCCCAGCCCTGTACCTCAGATGGATCCAGAGATCTACCCATTCATTGCTCAGCTAGATTTATATCAAGCTGAAAGCTCAAGGGGAGTGTCTTTTCTGCTACAGCTCAAGGGGCTTGTCCATGCTCTCCCTATCACAACTCAGGAGTACTAGACCAAATCGTCGGGAATAAATGCGGTAAAACCCGCTTTTACTTTCACTTTTCCCCCACGCCTCCACAGCGGCACCATAGGAGGATTCCCCCGCCCCCCAGGGACAGGAAACAACAGGAATCTTTAAAATCACGTCCCTCCTCTTACCTCTCAGTTGTTTCCTGTCCCTTAGGAGACGTCGGGAATCTTTTTCCTAGTGCCGTGCAGCCTGGAGAAGTCTGGTGGGTCCCTGGAATAGCCAGGAGGGCTGCACGAGGACCCAGGAGTAAGTGCCGACTAAGGCCTTCCTGGGTCTCTGGCGTAACTCCTCCGGTGGAGGCGGCCCCGGGTGATTTCCCCGCGATCCAGTATCCGGAAGCGGGAGCAGGGCCGCGCGTATGCAGAGGGGCGGGATTCCATTGAGGCAGTGGAATCCCCTTCACTTCCGGTTGCCGCGAGAGTGAGCGTGTGACGTCATCGGCACGACCGGAAGTGTGCCGGCAGCGGCGGGAGATTTGAATCCGGACACAGCTTAAAAGGCATGGGAAGACTGGTGAGTACTGCCGATGTGGAAAGATGGATTCGCAAACCCAGAAGCCTGTGTCTGCTATCGCTGCTGCTGTTGCTGCTGAGCCTCCTTTTGCCCCTGACCCTGCAGGAGCCTCAAGCCCGGTTTGTCCCTCACTCTTGCCTCTTAAAAGTAACAGTGTGATTTTTCAGTGTTAGAGGGCTTATGAATTTTATATATTATTTCAGGGTACTTCGTCTAGACATCCGGCTAGGAAATGCCCTGTATGTGCTAAGGCCCTGTCATCTTCATACAAGAAATCAGTCTGCAAAAAGTGTACTGAAAAAATTGTCACGGAGGAATCTCCTTCCTTACTAATTTAAAAACCTTGATAAAGTCAGAAGTGTCATCTGCCATAAAAAAGCATATACCTGATTCAAATATCTGCTATCCCTCTACTTCCAAGACGGTTCCGCAGCGTATAGAACAACCATCTGACCCTCCAATATCGGACGATGTGGAGGAGCAGCGTTCTGAATCAGAAGATGAAACCGGTCGTCCATTTTGTTGTCCAGAGGACACTGAGTCTTTACTTAAAGCCATTAGGGCAACAATGGGGATTGAAGACATTAAGGAGTCATTATCGGTTCAAGACCAAATGTTTCAGGGTTTAGGAGAGAAAAAAATCAGTCTTTCCAGTCCATAATACCATTAAAGAGTTAATACAAAAAGAATGGAATGAACCTGACAAGAGATCGGCAATATCTAAATCATTCAAAAGAAAATATCCATTTTCTGAGGATGACACTAATCTGTGGGATAGTGTTCCAAAAGTGGATGCTCCATTAACAAAAATTTCAAAAAAATCCTCTCTCCCCTTTGAGGACTCAGGAATGCTAAAAGATACTATGGATAGGAAAGCGGATGGGCTGTTAAGAAGGTCTTGGGAAACGTCCACAGCTATGCTAAGACCGAGTATCGCTGCCACCTGCACAGCCAGAGCCCTAGGAGTATGGATGACACAGCTAGAAAACCACCTAGCAGCAGGTACTCCTAGGGAAGATATTCTTGCATCAATTCCTACACTTAAACAAGCTGCTGATTTCCTTTCAGATGCTTCTGCGGAGCTGGTAAAGATGTCAGCCAGAGCCGCCGCCCAGTCAAACTGTATAAGAAGAACGGTCTGGCTCAAAAGTTACAGTGGTGATTCTGGTTCAAAATCTAAACTCTGCTCTCTTCCCTGCGAAGGTGATCGATTATTCGGGTCTGGTTTGGACGATGTTTTAGAAAAGGCGTCTGATAAAAGAAAAGGGTTCCCGGTGGAGTCCAGGTTCTTTCAACAACGTCATTCCTTTCGCTCCCAGAAAAGAGGTCGCACGGACTACAGGAGAAGAGGTACAGCGGACAGGGGATCCTTCTACAGAGGACGAGGTAGAGGTTTCCTTTTCAACCCCAATAGCTCAGATAAACGCCAGACCCAATGACGCCAGGCTTCCAGTGGGAGGAAGGTTGAGGTTCTTTGTCCAGAAGTGGAAGCAGATCTCCCTTTCTCCCTGGGTGATAAACCTAATCTCATCAGGTTACCACCTAGAATTTGCAAAAAAACCTCCATCCAGGTTTCTTGTAATCAAAGAACTCCAGTACCAACAAGCACTAGAAGGAGAAATATCCTTATTGCTTCAAAAGGAAGTCCTAGTTCCAGTTCCCAGTTATCAACAGGGGAAGGGATACTATTCTCCTATATTCCTAATAAAAAAACCGAACGGAACCTTTCGGACTATCTTCAATCTCAAAAGTTTGAACCAGTATCTAAAATACAAAAAATTCAAGATGGAGACAATAAAATCGGCCATCTCTACCCTGACCAAAGATTGCCTCATGGCATCGATCGACCTGAGCGATGCCTACTACCATATTCCGATCAGCAGAAGCTCCCAAAAGTTCTTGAGAATAGCTCTGTACGTGGGAGGGGAATTGAAACATTTTCAATTTCAAGCTCTCCCGTTCGGACTAGCAGCAGCTCCTCGAGTGTTTACCAAAGTTATGGCAGAGGTAGCGGCCTTTATTCACCTTCAGGGCATTCATCTAGTGCCATACTTGGACGATCTTCTCATCTCGGCCCAGCAGAAACATCTACTGCTATCCCATATCCATTCGGTAGGCAGTCTCCTGTCAGATCTGGGCTGGCTGGTAAATCAGCAGAAATCGGACCTAGTACCTTCCAAACAGAAAGTATTCTTGGGTATCCTGTTGAATTCTGCAAACATGGCATCTTTTCTTCTTCAGATGGCAAAAGAGAATTTTCTTCTACTTCCAGAAACTTCGGATCTTTTGTCGCAGGGTCCGGTATTTCATCCAGCCGTTCAACAACTAAAGCTGAGGGCCTGGAGACTGAACGCAGTCTGTTGACACAGAAAGGACTATCTGATAAGGTAATATCCACTCTTTTGTTAAGTCGTAAACCAGTGACTTCAAAGATTTATCAAAGAATGTGGAAAGCCTTTTTGATTTTTTCTAAGGACAAATGGGACATTAGTCAGGGCCCTAATATAAACCTTATTCTAGAGTTCCTTCAAGCAGGATTAGAGAAAGGATTAAAAGTGGCTACCCTTAGAGTACAGATTGCTGCTCTTTCTGTGTTTTTAGATTTCAAGGTGGCTGAAGTTCCACTGGTCAGAAGGTTTATTAAGGGGGCTTCAAGGATATCCCCTTTTATCCATCCTTCTGTACCTCCTTGGGATCTAAATCTAGTTCTGTCGGCCCTTGCCCTTCCTCCCTTTGAACCTCTGGATCAAATTTCCTTGAAGCTTCTCACCTTTAAAACTGTTTTTCTCGTTGCTATCACTTCGGCTAGGCGGGTGGGTGAAATTCAGTCTTTTTCCTGCTCTCCTCCTTACCTAACTGTGCTAAGTGACCGTATAATTCTTAAACCTCATCCTTCCTTTCTTCCTAAGGTGGTTTCCAAATTCCACTGTGGGCTAGAAGTCTGTCTTCCTTCGTTCTGTCAAAATCCTTCCTCTGACAAAGAAAGGGAATTTCATATGTTAGATGTCCGTAGGTGTGTTTTATCTTATTTAGATAGGACTAAGGCATTTAGAGACTCTGATCGTCTATTACTGCAATTTCAGGGGACAAATAAAGGCAAGGGAGCAAGTAAACCTACCATTTCCAGATGGATTAAAGCGGCCATTTCAGAATGTTACTCCGCAAAGGACATTAAAGCCCCAGATGGACTTAGAGCCCATTCCACCAGGGCTATGGCTGCTTCCTGGGCGGAAAGTGCGGCAGTTTCCCTCGAGCAGATCTGCAAGGCTGCTACCTGGTCCTCACCATGTACTTTTTTCAGGCATTACAAGTTGAATGTATTATTTAATTCAGACTTGTCTTTTGGTAGAAAAATTTTGTCTGCTGTAGTCCCGCCCTAGGAATTTACTTCTCTGCAAGTCCTCCTATGGTGCCGCTGTGGAGGCGTGGGGGAAAGATGATAATTACACTTACCGGTAATTTGATTTTCCTTAGCCTCCACAGCGGCACATACTTTCCCTTCCCTAGTTTTGTTGATTATGACAAATTGTCCTGAATTAATTTAATTAAGAATTGATTGTTGTTGGTTATTATGATTTAATAATAAACTGACTTTATTGCATCCTACAAGGTTCTCTGAAATTAACTGAGAGGTAAGAGGAGGGACGTGATTTTAAAGATTCCTGTTGTTTCCTGTCCCTGGGGGGCGGGGGAATCCTCCTATGGTGCCGCTGTGGAGGCTAAGGAAAATCAAATTACCGGTAAGTGTAATTATCATCTTCAGCTGCATTCACTGCATCCCCATTTCTAACAGCGATATCTTCCTATGTAGTGAAGATAATGCTCTGATTTTGGTATTGTTTAAAAGCTTGGAATGTCATTTTTCAAACAATCCAGAGATTTGAGCAGCTAAAGCACTCCTCTTTCCCTCCAGTCTGGAGGAGGGAGGCAGTTAGGGAGCCAACAGCATGCAGAAAGAGAGAAATATATAGAAATTTGTCATTATCATCATTGTACTGACCCACAGAATAGTTATTTATACCACTCAGTGAATGCCATAAATAAATTCCATAAAATAATGTTAAAATTGCAGGTTTCTTTTTCTTTCCCCCTAAAAATAAGTTATTTAATACATTATATACAGTGGGGGAAAATAAGTATTTGATACACTGGGGATTTTGCAAGTTTTCCCACCTACAAAGAATGGACAGGTCTGTAACTTTTATCGTAGATACACTTCATCTGTGAGAGACAGAATCTAAAAAAAATTCCAGAAAATCACATTGTATGATTTTTGAATAATTAATTTGCATTTTATTGCATGAAATAAGTATTTGATCACCTGCCAAGAAGCCCTCCTACTCTGCACTCATTTACCTGTATTAATTGCTTGAACTTTACCTGTATAAAAGATGCCTGTCCACACAATCAATCACACTCCAACCTCTCCACCATAGCCAAGACCAAATTGCTGGACAAAATTGTAGACTTGCTGCACTGCTGGGATGGGCTACAAGACAATAGGCAAGCAGCTTGGTGAGAAGGCAACAACTGTTCAAAAATGGAAGAAACACAAGATGAGTGTTAATCTTCCTCGGTCTGGGGCTCCATGCAAGATCACGCCTTGTAGGGTAAGGATGATGCTGAGAAAGGTCAGGAATCAGCCCAGAACTACATGGGAGGACCTGGTCAATGACCTGAAGAGAGCTGGGACTACAGTCTCAAAGATTACCGTTGGTAACACACTACGCTGCCATGGATTAAAATACTGTAGGGAATGCAAGGTCCTCCCTGCTCACGCCAGCACATGTCCAGGCCTGTTTGCCAATGACCATCTGGATGATCCAGAGGAGGCATGGGAGAAGGTCAGATGAGACCAAAATAGAACTCTTTTTGGTATCAACTCCACTCGCCGTGTTTGAAGGAAGGATGAGTACAACCTCAAGAATATTGTCCCAACCATGAAGCTTTTCTGCAAAGGGGACAGGACAACTGCACAGTATTTAAGGGAGGATGGATGGGGCCATGTATCGGGAGATTTTAGCCAACAACCTCCTTCCCTCAGTAAAAGCATTGAAGATGGGTTGTGGCTGGGTCTTCCAGCATAACAATGATGGGAAACACACAGCCAAGGCAACTAAGGTATGGCTCCGTAAGATTCATTTCAAGGTCCTGGAGTGGCCTAGCCTGAAGCCAATGTAGCCAACGACAGCCCTGAAACCTGAAAGATCCGGAGAAGATCTGTATGGAGGAGTGGGCCAAAATCCCTGCTGCAGTGTGTGCATACTTGTTACGAACTACAGGAAATGTCTGACCTCTGTAATTGCAAAAGTTTAAATTTACTCACTGAAATTTCCATGAGTCCCCAAGCAGTACACTAAAGCGTTAATCCTCCTTTCTCCCTACGAGTACAGAAGAAAAAAAAACAATATTCAAATTAACCAGAACCACCCAGAGGCGGATACTATAAGAACCACAATAGGACAACCCACACATGTGTTTAGTATTCACGATAAGAAAATTTAATGGGTGGGACAAAGTTGTGCTGCTTCGGGACTCATGGAAAGAAGAAATTTTGGTGAGTAAATTTAAACTTTCCAAATCGTCCCTCAGCAGCACTCTAAAAGGAACTAGCAAGCAATAGAAAAAAGCGACAATATCGTCTGTTCAAGCACCCATCTGTTGAAGGCCAAGTTCATACTGGATGAGATGTCTAACTTGTAATGCTTGATAAATGTTCCTGACGATGAATATGTAGCTGCTCTGCCAACGATGTAGAAGCAGCACGAGTGGAATGTGCTTGGATATTCAAGGGAGAGTTGAGACCGATAGCCAGGGCCGGCGTTAGGGGTGGGGGGGGCAAACTGGGCAATTGCCCAGGGCCCCTTTCATCTAAGGGCCCCCCTGCTGCTTCAGCTGAACGTCCGTGGAAGCAAGCTGGCGTACAGCTGAAAAGCAGCAGTTTAAACTGCAGTGTCTGGGCCAGCTAATTAACCATGCGGGAGCAGGGACTCAGGAGCTCCTCCTGTCTTTTAAGCCAGCCGCTGCGCTGTACTGTGAGGAGGTACAGCCTCAGGGCACATGAGACTTACAAAGTGTAGGGGGCGCTGTCTGCTTACCAGCTCTCTTGAGCTTCATCTCTACTGTTCTCTGCCACTAACACTGCAGTGCTGATGGTGTGCGTGAACAGGCCTCCCCTGGGCAATTTCAACAGGGCACTGGCCACAAACTTTCAGGGGTCATAGAACAGGGGACTGGCTGCCTTGTGCAGTAGAAAGCAGAAGATTCCTGGTGACCCTCCCCACACAGCACCACAGTCTGCTATCTCCAGCACTTGTCTGAGGTCTGCCAGACCTGGATGGATCACAGCAAAGTTATGTCCAAAGACTGACATCCCCAAGTAGATGCATATGCACTGTGCTGACTGCTGTGTCCACTAAGCAAGTGTACAGTGTGTGTAACTGTATATATACTGTGTCTAGGTGTGCCCATCTATCTTCCTGCCAGTCTCATATCTATTTATCATCTATCTATATTTCTATCTACTATGTCATATCTGTTTATTATCTATCTCATATCTGTCTATCTACTATGTCATATCTATCTATCTATCTATCTATCTATCTATCTATCTATCTATCTATCTTTCCTTATCGTCCTTCAGGCAGCACAACACAATGGGTTAATGTTTCCCTCCTCCGTCTAGGACAGAAGAAAATGATTAGTAAATCAGACTAATTAACCCCCCTATAAAGGAGTGCACACCTACAGGATAGATGTGTTTTTTTCCTTCTGTCTAGGACAAGGAAGCTCACACATACAGAGGCTCCTGCTGCTGTGAGGCCAGTATGGTTGTCAAGCCTGATATTATATAACTGGAAGTGTCTCCAGACTATACCATGAAGTGCCATAAGAATGTCTGGTGTGGTGTCTCCTGGACCAACTGCTGACATGTCTGATCTGGATGTGTGTATCCAGAGTTATATGCAGGTTATAGAGCTGGAGGTGTCTCCTGAACTAACCACTTAACATGTCTGATCTGGAGTAGTGTCCAGTATTGTACACAGGTTATAGAGCTGGAGGTGGTCTCCAAGAATTAACTGCATTCATGACTATTCTGGAAGTGGTTTCCAGATTTAATTTCCCCATCGGGTGTTCCATGGGATGATTGAGCTGAGATCTATCCTGGAGTGTCCTGGTAAGTTCCCATATGCAGCGGAGGTTCCTGCAAACTACTAAAGTATGCAGGGTGAGTTCCCTGAAGTGCAAGCACTGTTGTTACCTTCATACCTGCAGCAGTGTCTCCATCTCTGGAGCCATTTTCAGTAAGTATACAATGCATCTGAGCTAAACGTGATATTTAAACCTTTTAATATATGGCACAATTGTTTCAATTATGTTTTTTTTTTCTGTGCCATCAGTGTCATTTTTAGCTCTGCTACATCTGCGATCTCTATGGTATGAGATTTACTGCAGCAGCGTAATCACAGCAGCTTAAGGATCATGTGTCCTGGAGCAGCTCTTTTGTGACTGTATGTGTGAGCGGAATGATATGTTACAAATACAGAACTCTGCAGAGTAATCCATGAATCTTGAAGATGTCTGCACCAACTGTGGACAATATTGGAAATGTCTGCACCATTGTGTGGTGCAGAAGTTGTGGAAGGATTTACTTCTCAGCGGTCAGAAGCTTTTGCTCACATTTCTATAAGTCCTGGCTTTTCTACAGCTCCTTTTCATCTCCCGCCTCATTTCATCTGGATATGGACTCTGTCTGTTGACCATAAGGTTTCTGTGGATCCTTCATGGTGGAGCTTCTTTTGGGGATGTTTGGCAGGAGTGTGCCGCTGGCAAGTCCGTGGCCTGGCGTGCATGCTCCCGCCGGCCACCCTGCGGTCCAGCGTGTGCGCTGGCGCCGGCCACCCTGCGGTCCAGCGTGTGCGCTGGCGCCGGCCGCCCTGCGGCCCAGCGTGTGCGCTGGCGCCGGCCGCCCTGCGGCCCAGCGTGTGCGCTGGCGCCGGCCGCCCTGCGGCCCAGCGTGTGCGCTGGCGCCGGCCGCCCTGCGTGTGCGCTGGCGCCGGCCGCCCTGCGGCCCAGCGTGTGCGCTGGCGCCGGCCGCCCTGCGGCCCAGCGTGTGCGCTGGCGCCGGCCGCCCTGCGGCCCAGCGTGTGCGCTGCCGCCGGCCACACTGCGGCCCAGCGTGTGCGCTGCCCCCGGCCAGTCCGCGGCCTAGTGTGTGTGCTGCCGCTAGCCACCCTGTGGCCTAGCATGCATGCTGCCGCCGGCCACTCCGCGGCCTCGCGTTCATGCTGCTGCCAGCCACTCCATGGTCTACCACTGCATTTGCTGCCACTGGTCATTGGAGTCTAGTGTAAGCGCTGCCGCTGGTCAGTCCACGGTTTAGTGTACATGCTGCCGCCTTCAATCCACGTTCTAGTGTGCATGCTGCTGCTGGACAGTGCGCTGTCTACAGCATATGCTGACGCCGGTCAGTGGAGTCTAGTTAAGTGCTTAAAAGGGTATTCCCATCTCACACATTTAGTTTGTATAGTTAGATATAGCCATACCAGTATTATTACTAATAGAATGTACCGTTTAGAAGATTTTCCTATTTGTATTTCCATTGTCCCACACACATCAGTCAGGCCGTTGCCCCTAGTTATGGCCACCGTGGCCATGTAGTAGTGGTGGTCAGCTTATTCTTGTTCAAACCCGCTCTGAGGTAACTGCTGTATTGTAAACGTACATTACATGATCATGCGGAGATACATCTTTGGGTACTTTCACATCTGCGTTTTGGACGCTATCAGTCTAAAACAAAATGGTCAGGATCTGTCCAAAACGCAGACTTTATAAACGGATCCTGCTCCATAGAGATGAATTAATCTTGGAACAGGATCCGTTTCTCTGTGTTTTGGAAACGCAGACAAAAATGCTACAACCCTAAGATGTGTCTCCACATGCTCATGTAATGTGTGTTCACTATACAGCAGTTACCTCAGAGCAGGTTTGAACAACAGCAAGCCGGCCTCCACTACTACATGGCCACGGTGGTCGTAACTAGGGGCAAGGGCCTGACTGATGTGTGTGGGACAATGGATATACAAATAGGCAAATCTTCTAAACGGTACATTTTATATAAATACATTCTATTAGTAATAATATTGGTATGCCTATATCTAATTATACAAACTACATTGGTGAGATGAGATGGGAATACCCCTTTAAGTCCAGCCCTATATGGTAATGCCCAGGTTTGTCTGCAATATGGAATGGTGGGACTACATTCTTCCGTGAATTAGTTACAGAGGTGGTCATCACCTGTGTCTCTCGGTTCCATTTATTAATGTGTCCGCTTTAATCTACAATTGGGTGACATTCGGTAAAAAATTTTTTTCGTGTGTATGGGCCCTATTGTACCTCCTACTCATGTGGTTCCCTTGGACACTCTGTGCATACGGACATTCGGTTAGCGCCATTTTTTTCCTCGTTAAATTAATTCTAATGTTAGGGTTTTTTTCCACAATACTCCTCTTAGGCTTGTTTCATGTTTTCTTTTTTATTCCAAGACCTCCTAGAGGGGCTCTGAGGGATGGATAGAAGAGTATTTCTATGTTTCAGGCTCTCCAAGCACTAGAATGGAACAGAGAGACATCAAAATTTAGTATTCGTCAGTCTCCTCGATAAAATCTTGTATCCAGGTTACTATCTTTAGTGGAAATTGCCCCCCAAGGCAAATAATTTGACCTTTCATGAGCCTTATATTATGGCTCTTTCATGTCTTAATAGTAAGATCTTGACCTCTATCCCAGGAAATTCTGGGTGTTTTCAAGAGGGTTTGCACCGCCAAGACCAACGCTATGATGGAGGTTAGACCTGACATGTCTAATCATTTACCTTCTCGGAAGAAGTTTATGATTGATTTGCTGTTTCTTATCAATATGCACCAGCAGGTCGTTTTTATGGCTTAGGTTCCATATTCACTTATATCACATTACTGCTACCCATCTCAGGTTCTCAGTGCCAGCTCTCACCAGATTTTTCATCGCCTGGTGTTCTTACTAAAGTTGTGGCACTAACTCAGCCCTTAGATTCCAGGTAGACTCTAGGAACTGGTTGCTTAGCTCTCACTGGAGCAGATCCAGAAATAGAGGTGTATGTGATGCTTAAGGTCCCATCACCAAGGGCCAGTGGAGTAACGGGGAATAACGGGACCAGGCCAGGCAGCCTATCGCCCACAGCAATATTTTAATAGGGCTCCCCAGCAGCTCCTGTGCATCCTCCACTCCTGTTGCTGGTCAAGATTCAATCAGCTGAACAAGACAAGCTTCATCTACTGTTCATTGGAGATCCAGGGTCCTTCAGGTTGGCTGACCAACAGCTTATAGAGAAGCATAAAAACCCAACAAGCCTACTCTGCTTGGATTAAGAATACTTCTTCTAGATTTCAAGTACTCCAGTTACTGGATGGAGTAACAACACACTCAACCCTGTCCACTTAGTCGCTTGGGCAGAGAGAGAAAAAACAAAAAAACAGCATTGGATCTAATATGAAGAGCCTCTACATGGCCGTCTCCATGCATCTTTACAAAATAATTAAGTTGAGGTATCGGTTCTTGCAATTCAGCCTTTGACAGACAAGTGATTATTAGGCTGCATTTTGGTCCCCCCCTGGCTTATTACTGCTTTTCAATTCCCATTGTGTTGTGCTGCCTGAAGGACGATAAAAATTTTTCTTTCATTGAGTCCAAAGTCAACACAAACATCCATCCCTGTAAAAGTTATTGCTTGATAAAAAACACATCTATCCTGTGGGTGTGCACTCCTTTATAGGGGGGGTTAATTAGTCTGATTTACTAATCATTTTCTTCAGTCCTAGATGGGAGGAGGGAAACATTAACCCATTGTGTTGTGCTGCCTTTGGACTGAAGGAAAGAAAAATTTCGGTAAGCAAATTTTCATCTATCTATCTATCTATCTATCTATCTATCTATCTATCTATCTATCTATCTATCTATCCTATCTATCTATCTATATATTGTATGCATATACAACATATTTTGCTCCCCAGTAAGCAGTAGGGCTCAATCAGATGGCCATATGCTGTCCGCAAAAATGCAATTTTTTTTTTCCTGCAGACGGATTGTGTTCTGCATTTTTGCAGACCCATAGACTTCGATGGAAGACCACGTCCTGGTTTTCACTGACAAGTATAGGACATGATTTGTTTTGTGGAGCCGAAGAATGGAAGAAAAGGGCCCCATAGAAGTGAATAGGTCTAATCCGCATAAAAACGGATCCACATTTTTGTGGACAGCATACAGCCACATGAAAGAGCCCTTTCGGGCCCTTTTAACCCATGGTGCTCACTTAGAAGCTGAGCAGGTGCCATAGCTGCTGGGTTTCTGTTGTTTCACATTTACCCACTTAGATGCCATGGTTGCATGGGAGCACAGCATCCCCAAGATCGAGGGAGCTGTTCGGTTGCTATGGCAGCTTCGGTCCCATCCTGTGGCAGGGCTCCATCGGAACATAGCCTATATCTTCCATAGACTGCAATGGTAATTCATTGCAGTATAGGGGAGAAGCGATCAAATTATCACATGTTCAAGTCCTCTAAGGAAACTTAATGTGTATAACAGATTAATAAAATATATAAAAATTCAAATCACTCCATATTAAAAAAATAAACATCGTAGGCGTAATGTCCCAAAACACACCCATAAGATTAAAATGTGAATGTATTTAACCCATATGGTGAATGCCATAAGGAAAAAAATCAAAATGGCCAATTAACTTTTTTTTTTTTTTTGTTGCTTCACCTCCTCCAAAAAACAGATCAAAAGCTCATACACACCCCAAAATGGTATAAATAAAAACTACAGATCGTCTGGCAAATAATGAACCCTCTCACAGCTTTGTAGACATAACTATAAAAAAAAAAAGTTTGGGGGGTGGGGGGGTCAGAATATGGCAATGAAAAGAAAAATGTTTTCCAAAGTTTTTAAAACACAAGAAAAACTATATAAATGTGATATCACTGGAATCGTACTAATGGAGGGGACACACATGTTCACATATTTGTTTTCATTTATGGAATCGACGAAAGAGGACTGTGTTATTAGCCCATTATTACAAGATTTGGGGCCCCACTTTTGATTTTGCCCAGGGCCACATTTTGTCTAAAACCGGCCCTGCCGATAGCCATATAGGCCTGTGAAACTGCATTCTTGATCCACTTAGATAAAGATGCTTTTGAAGCCATTCTTCCTTTTTTTGGAACCTTGATACTGAAGAAACAGGTTATCTGATAGTCTAAAAACCTGTGCTCGCTGCACATAGAGAAAAGCTCTTGTCACATCGAATGTGGTGCTCATATTCAAAAAAGGATCTAGGTCCTCTACAGGTAATTATAGACCAGTTAGTTTAACTTCTGTTGTGTGAAAATTGTTTGAAGGACTCTTAAGGGACTTGTGACTATCCCTACTCTCGGGTCACGGGGGTGAATTATACTAGTGAGCTCATCAATTTACCACATAAATTCCCACCCACCTAATCTAGATGACGGAATTAGGTACAGGTTATAGACCAAACAAGGTGGATCCGCCAATTAAGCTGACAAATTAACTGTTCCACAACCCCCGCGTTTTATCCCCCCCCGTCAGCCGAGGGGTGGGCTGTGAAGGAACCTTCTTCCTTTTTGGGTCCGGCCTTCTGGGACGTCAGATATTATTCAGGTTTTCCCAAACTGCTGACCAATGTGGCAATATGAATCACAGCGATTTCTCGCCGTATGACGGACTCTATATGCAGATGATGTTTTATTTTTCTTAGAGTATACTAAAACAACTTTGCCAAGTATTATTCGATCAGTAGAGTCCTTTGGGAAGATTTCAGGTTTAGACATTAACTGGTCAAAAACAACCCTTATGAGGCTCGATAATTTTGAGCTCACTAGGGAGGGATCCTTGAGCCTGTTGAAGACTGGGGAGTCATTTGAATATTTAGGTTTGCTAATATTGCCTAAGATTGAGGACTTTCTAGACCTCAATCTAATGCCATTGATCACTAAATTAAGATCTAAAGTTACGATATGGCTTCAACTCTTCCTCTCTAGATCGGATAGAATCTCCCTAATAAAAATAATTCTACCACAACTGCTCTATGTTTTAAGGAACTGCCCAATATGGATCGAGGATAAGTTCTTCAAATTAATGGAGAGAATCACCAATGATTTTATCTGGGGAAGAAAACGAGTAAGACTTAAATTGGAACATTGGACCTTGTAGATCGTGGATTAAATAACAGCATACAATGTTATTCAGCTGCTTCTAAGGCCACCAGGATATTGTCATACATTAAACGAGGCATAGACTCGCGGGGCAGGGATGTAATATTACCACTTTACAAAGAGTTGGTGTGGTCTCATCTGGAATATGCAGTTCTGTTCTGGGCACCAGTCCACAGAAAGGACACACTGCAGGTGGAGTTTTGACACTTTTGGAAACTTTTTCTTCTCCAGTCAGAGGCAGTGCTCCCTTATTCTTTGAGGGCATCTGACATGGAACAGTTTTTCACCGTATTTTTTGTATGGCCCATTTATGTATTTGTATAGGTTAATCATGTCCCCCCCCTTAGATGTCTCTTCTCAAGACTAAATAAATTCAATTCTTTTAATCTTTCTTTATAATTAAGACCCTCCATGCCCCTTAGTTTAGTCGCTCTCTGTACTTTTTCCATGCCCTCAAAGGACAAGGGAGCACTGCCTCTTACTGGAGAAGAAAAAGTTTCCAAAAGTGTCAAAGCTTCTTTACTGTAAGAACTGTGAATCTGTGGAATAGACTTCCTCAGGACGTGGTCACAACAGGAACAGTGGACAGTTTTAAAAAGGGTTTAGATGAATTCTTAATAGTAAATGACAAAATAATGCTTATGAAAATGTGTAGACATCTGAGTCTCATTTCCTACTAGGATTCGCGTCCCCACCTATAACTTGGTTGAACTTGATGGACTTCAGTCTTTTTTTAACCGTATTAACTATGTAACATTCTGATTAGAGAATTTTCCATTAAACAAAACATTGAGCGCTGAAAAGTGGACCTTCAATGTGTTAAAACAAAGACCTTTCTTAAAACCCTCCTGAAGAAACTTAAGTAAATCGGGAACATCTGAAGAGGAACAGCCAATAGCTTTGCACCAAGAAGAAAAGCATCTGGAAACTCTATGGTAGACCTTGATAGTAGACAGTCTTCTAGAAGCCAATAGGATCTGAATAACCACATCTTCTGAGATGCCTTATCTCTCCAAAGAGGACTTGTCAGCTTCCAGGCTGTTAGACGGAACATTCCCGGGTTCGGATGAAAGAAACCCTCCTTTTCCAGCATGTCTGGATGGACTGGAATTTCCCAGAAGACGCTTCTCGAGAGGCTCAGAGCCAGGGGAAACCAGGACCAGCGAGGCCAGAATGGAAGAATCATAATAATTGAAGCTTGATCTTCTATTCCTTTCAACAGAACTCTCACTATCAAGAGTAGTATCAAGAGTCTTCCTGTTCCGCCTGGTTGCCATGGCATCCATCTCTGGGAATTCCAAGCGATTCGCCATCTGCAGGAATAGATCCTGATGCAGACTCCACTCTGCTTTCTGATCGGATGACCCTTTGATGTGGACTGCTCTGATCTCCTGAATCCACTCCTCCGTCCAGGACATGATCAACTTGCATTCTCACCAGCAGAGGGGATTTTGTTCCCCCTTGTTTGTTTATATAAAACACGGAAACAAGGTTGTCGGATTGAACCAACACTCTGTGCCCCTTGAGCAGCTCTTGGTATTGCTGAAGCGCAAGACTGATAGCTCTCAGCTCTCTGCAGTTGGAGGAAGAATTGTATTCTCTGCGAGACCAGCGACGTTAGACCCAATGACTCTGGATATGAGCTCCCCAGTCTTGATTGGAGGCATCTGTGATTAATAGAAGACGAGGGGATAGACAAAAGCTTCTGCCTCTGTGGATCATGTCTTCTCTGAGCCACCAGTTGAGGTCCTTAAGAGTTGTCAAAAAAATGGACATCAAATTGTTGAGGCCTGACGGAGACCTGTTCCATTGGCTCAAGATGTCTGACTGGAGACTCCTGATATGAGACCTGGACCACGGAAGCGCATTGAACGTTGAAGTCATCTGACCCACCACTGTCATGGCTGTCCGAATAGGGACACAGCAGATGGGAGAGAGACTTCACATCCCTTACAAGAAGATGAATCCTTTGAGGAGACAATTGGAGGGTCATTGCTTCTGCATTGATAACAAATCCTAGGAAGCTGCATGTTGTGGATGGACATAGGTGAGATTTCTGGGAGTTCAGAAGAAACCAATGCTGTTGAAGGAAATCGACTGCTTAAACAATCTGATGATGAAGAATCCCTTCTGAAAAGTGCTTTCAGGAGCCAGTTGTCCAGATAGGGAATGACATACATCCCACTCATCCTCAGGGCTGCCGCGATAATCACTGACCGTTTCGTAAAAACTCTCAGGGCACTGGATAACTCAATAAGGGAGACAGGTGAACTCATAGTGGTGAATGGTTGTCCCATAAGAGATTGCTATTTGCACAAAACATCTGCGTGACTTTAGAATTGGCACATGAAGATATGCGTCTCTGAGGTCGATTGTGGCCATGAAGTAGAGCAATGACTGAGGAGATAGTCTCCATCCAGAACCTTTTCTTGACTACAAATTTGTTCAGAAAGGTGAGATCTATCACCAGACGGGATTTGTTTTCTTTCTTTGGAACAGCAAAGACTCTGGAGTAAACTGACCCTGTTGATGAAGAGGGACTCTTTCCAGGGCACCGTTGGGCAGAAATTAATGAACTAGAGAAGATATTCTTTCGTTGCCGTCTGTCAAAGAAAAGTTTTTTGGGGAGACCGTAGGAGCTCGAGAGAGAGACCACTCTGGATGGTGGAGAGGGTCCAAGCATCTGAGGTGGTGTTTTGCCAGGCTGGAAAGAAGAGAGTCTTGAACCCACAGTTGACTGTATGACACTGGAGTCAAAGGCTAGGGTTTTTGGGACCCTCTAAAAATGACTTTTTCTGAGCCGAAGAAGGGCCATCCCTTCTAGGATTGGTCCGAGGACAATTATCAAAAAACCTATTGCCACCATTGCGTCTGGGAGAGCTTCTACACTGCCTTCGGAAAGGCCTAAATCTAGTCTTCTTTCTTTGCTGAGGAAACATAACCCCTTTCTTCTCATTCAGAGATTCCAGGATTTTTTCGAGTTGGGGGCCAAAGAGACTTCCAGGCTGCAACGGCAAACAGCTGAAGTGATTTTTGGACGGAATATCACAGGTCCATTCCTTGAGCCATAGGGCTCTTCTAGCAGAAGTAAATAAAGCCAAGATTCTAGAGTCCATTCTGAGAATGTCCAGAGGCATATCTGCCAGAAGATCAGCCGCCATCTTCATATGTGGGAGATTCTCTAAAATTTGGTGCCTAGGGACTCTGTCCTGAAGATCCTTAGATTGCTCAGAAAGCCATATTCTGAAGGCTCGGGCTACAGGAACAGGTGCCAAGGTGGCTTTACAGGACAATGCTGCTGCCGAGTACACTCATAGTAACATGGTTTGTAAGGCCGAAAAAAGACATCTGTCCATCCAGTTCAGCCTGTTTTCCTACAAGATGATCCAGGGGAAGGCAAAAAAAAACCCTGTGAGGTAGAAGCCAATTTTCCTCACTTTAGGGGGAAAAATTCCTTCCCGACTCCAGTCAGGCAATCAGAATAACTCCCTGGATCAACGACCCATCTCTAGTAACTATAACCTGTAATATTATTACCCTCCAGAAATACTTCCAGGCCCTTCTTGAACTCTCTTAGTGAACTTACCATCACCACCTCCTCAGGCAGAGAGTTCCATAGTCTCACTGCTCTTATCGTAAAGAATCCTCTTCTATGTTTATGTACAAACCTTCTTTCCTCCAGACGCAGAGGATGTCCCCTCGTCACAGTCCTCGGGATAAATAGATGATGGGATAGATCTCTGTACTGACCTCTGATATATTTATACATAGTTATTAGATCTCCCCTCAGTCGTCTTTTTTCTAAAGTGAATAACCCTAATTTTGATAATCTTTCTGGGTACTGTAGTCCACCCATTCCAGTTATTACTTTAGTTGCCCTCCTCTGAACCCTCTCCAGCTCTGCTATGTCTGCCTTGTTCACAGGAGCCCAGAACTGTACACAGTACTCCATATGTGGTCTGACTAGTGATTTGTAAAGTGGCAGGACTATGTTCTCATCATGGGCATCTATGCCTCTTTTGATGCAACCCATTATCTTATTGGCCTTGGCAGCAGCTGTCTGACACTGGTTTCTGCAGCTTAGTTTACTGTTCACTAAAATTCCTAGGTCCTTTTCCATGTCAGAGTTACCCAATGCTTTACCATTTAGTATGTACTGGCGACTTGCATTATTCCTTCCCATATGCATAACCTTACATTTGTCAGTGTTAAACCTCATCTGCCACTTTTCTGCCCAAGCCTCCAGTCTATCCAGATCCTGCTATAGCAGTGCACTGTCCTCCTCTGTGTTAATTACTTTACACAGTTTAGTGTCATCTGCAAAAATTGATATTTTACTGTGCAAGCTTTCTACAAGATCATTAATAAATATATTGAAGAGAATAGGACCCAATACAGACCCCTGTGGTACCCCACTAGTGACAGTGACCCAATCTGAGTATGTACTGTTAATAACCACCCTCTGTTTTCTATCACTAAGCCAGTTACTTACCCACATACAGACATTTTCTCCCAGGCCAAGCATTCTCATTTTGTATACTAAGCTTTTATGTGGTACCGTGTCAAACGCTTTGGAGAAGTCCAAATATACGACATCCATTGAGTCGCCGCGGTCAAGTCTAGAACTTACCTCCTCATAGAAACTGATTAAATTGGTTTGACATGACCGATCCCTCATGAAGCCATGCTGATATGGAGTTATTTGCTTATTTGCATTGAGGTACTCCAAGATAGCATCTCTCAGAAAACCTTCAAACAGTTTACCCACAACAGAAGTTAAACTTACCGGCCTATAGTTTCCAGGCTCTGTTTTTGGACTCTTTTTGAATATTGGCACCACATTTGCTATGCGCCAATCCTGTGGAACACTCCCCGTCAGTATAGAGTCCTTAAATATCAGAAATAAGGGTCTGTCGATTACATTACTTAATTCTCTTAGGATACGGGGGTGTATGCCATCCGGTCCTGGTGATTTGTCTATTTTAATATTTTTAAGACGTTGCTGCACCTCTTCCTGGGTCAGAGAGGACACTTTTAAAGGGGAATTTACTTTTATACTCTGCATTTCATCTGACATTTTATTTTCCTCAGTGAATACAGTGGAGAAAAAGTTATTTAGTAGCTTCGCTTTCTCCTCATCGCTCTCTGCTACTCCCCCCTCATTACTCTGTAAGGGGCCGACACCTTCAGGTTTATACTTTTTAGTATTTATATAATTGAAGAACATTTTAGGGTTAGTTTTACTCTCTTTGGCGATTAATCTCTCGGTCTCTAGTTTGGCTGTTTTTATGTGTCTTTTACATATTCTATTTTTTTCCTTATAGTTTTTCAATGCTTCCTCACTCCCCTCCTGTTTTAGTGATTTAAATGCTTTCTTTTTGTCATTTATTGCTTTCTTTACAGTTCTATTTATCCATATTGGTTTTTTCTTGTTTCTTATTATTTTATTCCTATATGGTATGTACCTCTCACAATTAGATATTAGGATGCTTTTAAAAATATCCCATTTTGTGGCTGTATTTTTATTTTTGAGGACTTTGTCCCAGTTTTGAGGACTTTGTCCTATGGCCTCTCTTAGTTGGCTAAATTTTGCTTTTTTGAAGCTTTTTTGAAGTTTGGTATTTTTGTTCCTCCCTGAAGAAACGCTCTTTTGAATGACAATTGGAAGGTTATTATGTTATGGTCACTGTTTCCCAGGTGTCCCCCAACCTGCACATCTGTTGTTCTGTCAGGTCTATTGGTTAATACTAAGTCCAGTATGGCCGTCCCTCTAGTCGGGTCCTGAACCAGTTGGGAAAGGTAATTGTCTTTGGTTATTTCCAAGAACCTGTTTCCTTTATGAGATGTACAGGTTTCAGTTTCCCAGTCTATATCTGGGTAGTTGAAGTCCCCCATAATAACGACCTCATTATGATTTGCCGCCTCGTCTATTTCATTTAGAAGTAGATTTTCTGTGGTCTCTGATATATTGGGTGGTTTATAATAAACCCCTATTAGTATTTTATTATTGTTTTTGGCTCCATTTATTTCTACCCACAGTGACTCCACATCTTTATGTCCCTCACTTATATCTTCCCGGAGTGTGGGCTTTAGGCATGACTTTACATAAAGGCAGACCCCTCCCCCTCTCCGGTTTTGACGATCCTTTCTAAAAAGATTGTAACCCTGTATATTAACTGCCCAGTCATAGCTATCATCCAGCCATGTCTCAGTTACTCCCACTATGTCATAGTCCTCCTCACACACCACTAATTCCAGTTCACCAGTTTTATTAGCTAGGCTTCTGGCATTAGTGTACATACAATTAAGAGGTTGATGTATATTTCTTACCCTACACCTTTCCTTCTGATCTGTTCTAGTTCCTCCTTCCATTCCTCCCCCAGTTCCATTACCTTGCCCCAGGTCTCTATCTGCACTATCTTCCCCTCCTATAATGTAGTTACCCTCCCCCCCAGTCCCTAGTTTAAACACTCCTCCAGCCTTCTAGCCATCTTCTCCCCCAAAACAGCTGCCCCTTCCCCATTGAGGTGCAGCCCATCCCTACGGTAGAGCCTGTAGCCGACAGAGAAGTCGGCCCAGTTCTCCAGGAACCCAAACCCCTCCTTCCTACACCAGTTCTTGAGCCACTTGTTTACCTCCCTAATCTCCCGCTGCCTTTCTTGTGTGGCTCGTGGTACAGGCAGTATTTTGGAAAACACTACCTTGGAGGTCCTTGCCCTAAGCTTATGCCCTAGATCCCTAAAATCATTTTTAAGGACACTCCCCCTACCTCTAACTTTGTCATTGGTACCGATATGGACCATGACTGCTGGATCTTCTCCAGCCCCTCCCAGTAATCTGTCAACCCGATCCACGATGTGCCGAACTCGAGCGCCTGGAAGGCAGCACACCATCCGACGATCCCGGTCTTTGTGACAGATTGCCCTCTCTGTACCCCTAATAATGGAGTCGCCCACTACCAGCACCTGTCTGGCCTGCCCTGCTCTCCTGGCCCCCTGCTTACTGGAGCTGACATTCCCCTGACTGGCAGAGGAAGTGTCTGGCTGCAGCAGTGCTCTCCCTGAAGTAACACCCCCCTCATCTGCCAAACTTGCAAACTCGTTTTAGAGATGCTTCTGCCCATTGCCCATAGCATTCCTGAGGAGCGACGATTCTTCAGAGGGAAACGTGGATATCTCAGAAAGTTTCGCCACAGGGAGGTCTCCCATTCAGCTGTAGCCTTGGGTCCAAATTATACATAGAGTTAAATCTGAAGCCTGTATCTGTTTTTTTTTGTCAGGCTTGCTCCAATCAGATTGCATAAACTCCTTGAGTAAGGGCTGATCTGGTAGATAATGATCAGGTGTTCTAGGAAAATAATATAGTGCTTCCTTTTTTGGAATGTCTTCGCCAACAGGTTCTCCCTCTATCATTCTCTTGACTTTCTTAATAAGAGAGGAAGTCTTTTCTTTTGATAGAAGGTAAAAACTTTCTGGGTCCCCCCTAACACTGGAACTGGAATCTGAATCCAGCTCTCATTCAGACCGGCCCTGAGTATCTGACTCATCCGTAGACATCGTTGGTGGTATGGGGAGGCTTGTCTAGGACAGTGTTCCTCAACTCCAGTCCTCAGGGCCCACCTGCCGGTCATGATTTGAGAATATCCCACAGAATGAATACCAGTTGTAAGTCCTGATGCATTGACACTAATTATATCACCTGCTCTATACTAAGGAAATCCTGAAAACATGACCGGCAGGTGGGCCCTGAGGACTGGAGTTGAGGAACCCTGGTTTAGGACATTTGCTGGAGCAGTGATTAGATTTAAACTCTTCAAAAACTTCTGAAAGCTGATTTTGAAACCAATCCAAAAACTGATGCATTCTAGGGACAAAGAAAGCCCGATCTGAAGTAGAGCACTGATTACAGACATCTGTAGGGTGGTCGTCGGTTGGGACCAATGCAGACACATTCTCTGTCTTTCTTTCCTCCTCCTTTTGGCTGACATCTAAAATAGAAACATGGAGCAGAGAACAAGCTCAACACACACATCTTCATGCAAGCAGGAAGAAGAAAAACAAAACCGACGCCAAACGACGAACGCCAAGGCAGCGCTATATGGCGAGGACCCTGCCCCCGGTGGTGATGCAGAGCTAGGAGCCTGCGCACCACCGACTACACCAGGGAGGAGAAACAAAGATTGCGTGTGGAGCTTCCGCGCATGTGCCATCATACCTGGAAGACTCCCCAGCTGGACTGTAAGTTTAAATAAAGGAAAACAAGAAAATGAAAGTTTAATAAACAGGGTCCCCCCAGGTAATGGACAGAGAAACTACTGTCCTACCTGGCCGCCAGAAAAAAGAACAGGGGCGGGCTGAGCCTAGGAAACTGGAGACTGAAAATGCCTTTATTACAATCAAAATCGTCAACACATACATACTTAGTACTGCGACGCAGCACAGGCCACGAGGCCTCACCTAATAAATACTTACAATTGTCGTTCGTAGCATGGTATCGTTATGTAACGTACAGGCTGCCCTACACTATACATCACAATCAATGCTACACTAGCATTCCTATTCATTCACAACTTAAAGGGATTCTGTCACCTAGTTTAAGCCTATAGAGCTGAGGACATGGGCTGCTAGATGGCCACTAGCCCGTCCACAATATACTTTTGCTATTGCGGTGTGTGTCTTTGTTTAGTAAAAAAAACTATTTTATTCATATGCTAATTCTGGTTATAAGGAGCCCAAGGGGCGGTTACCAATCTTCCTGGATCCCAGCCGTGCCCACTGTGAAGGAGCCCAGCACCGCCCCGCATCCTCTCATCTCCTCCTTGCTCACCCGACTTCACGCTTTCAGAGCTCTGTCATCTCGCGCATGTGCAGTTCGTTCCCTGATGCTGATGCCAGCACAGGGAAGGAACAGTTTACTAGCGCTGACAAGCGGCGTACTCGCGCATGCGCGAGATTACGGCGCTCTGAAAGCGTGAAGTCGGGGGAGCAAGTAGGAGATGAGAGGATGCGGGGCGGTGCTGGGCTCCTTCACAGTGGGCACGCTGGGATCCAGGAAGATTGGTAACCGCCCCTTGGGCTCCTTATAACCAAAATTAGCATATGAATAAAATCGTTTTTTTTACTAAACAAAGACACACAAAGCAATAGGAA
Source organism: Rhinella marina (assembly GCA_900303285.1). NCBI lineage: Eukaryota > Metazoa > Chordata > Amphibia > Anura > Bufonidae > Rhinella > Rhinella marina. The sequence continues at coordinate 60,127 of ONZH01018418.1, forward strand.
AAGTATATTGTGGACGGGCTAGTGGCCATCTAGCAGCCCATGTCCTCAGCTCTATAGGCTTAAAGGGAACCTGTCATCTCCGAAACACCCCCTGAACTAGAGTAAGTTTTGTATAGTGTAAATGATGCTGAATCCGAATATGTAAGCTTTATCTTCATACTCACTTCCATTCTGACGCTGTGCTCCCACAAACCAGCAGTAAAATGCACTCAGTGGACTCTTCTTTGAGTCCTCTCCATTATGTGAGTGAGCACTGGAGTCCACTGAGTGCATTTTACTGCAGGTTTGTGGGAGCACAGCGTCAGAATGGAAGTGAGTATGAAGATAAAACTTACATATTCGGATTCAGCATCACTTACACTATACACCGCTTACTGTAGTTCAGGGGGTGTTTTGGAGATGACAGGTTCCCTTTAAACTAGGTGACAGAATCCCTTTAACACAAACCTTCCAACAAAGACTTTTAGACTGTGATAAGGGGTGGGGGATGGGAAGGAAGGGGGTAGGGAGGGGAAATCACATGCCCGAAGCTTTATTGAAAGGACACACACAACAGGGGGGAGAGGTGAAAGGAGAGGGGTTTAGTCCTCTTCTTCGTAGTCGACGTTCAAGATGTTGTAATCCCGCAACAGGCTGTGAATAAGCCTGTGGCAGTCCAGGACGGACATGCTCTCCCTCCTGAGGGTAAGTTGGTTCCTGGCAAGCCATATAGCCATACATCCCAACTTTGTAAACAGAGAGATAAATTGTGCGGCACGCTTCGCGCGCAGCTGCTAATTTTTTCGCCAATAGGCCACGCCTCTAACTCCGCCCAAAACATAACTATACACCTAATCCCACCCAGTCCCCTTACTGTCCCACATAGTAATTATTCCTCAGTTATGTGCCCCCAGTAAAATGCCCAGTTATGTGCCCCCAATAATATGCCCAGCTGTGTCCCCAGTAATATGCCCAGCTATGTGCCCCCCTATAATATGCCCACATTGTGATCCCCAGTAATGTCGTGCCCCCAGTAATATGCCCATATTGTGCTCCCCAGTAATGCTGTGCCCCCAGTAATATGCCCATATTGTGCTCCCCAGTAATGCTGTGCTCCTCAGTAATATGCCCATGCTGTGTCACTCACAGAAAATTGAATAAATAAAAAACCATATACTTACCTTCTTCCTAGCAGCATCACCAGCAGGACATCTTCTTTTTTAGTCTGGAGGGGGCAGAGCCAAGTCTGACTGATGGCCGGCCCCGCACCCCGCCCAGACCGAAGGTGTGGAGAGCGGCAGGGAGGTACATAGAGCCAGCAGGGGGGGACGGGAGGGAGAGTGCCGGGGCTCTCTGCTTCATCACCATACAGGCAACTGTCTCTGCATCCTATGGACATACCTCCCCCGTACCAGGACAGCTGCTGCAATCCAGGACAGATGGGAGGTATGATATAGTGTCCTTAAAACAGTTCATAAGGCGCCAGGCCTCCTTGATGGCCTCAACTGAATGAATCACAGGAAATAGTCCGTACAACACCAAGGTGTGTTGAAGGCTGTTCCTGGGCACCGATTATTTGAGTTCATGTTCCAGGGCATCCAACAGGCTCTGCGCAAAGGGGCACTCACAAAACAGGTGGTATGATGTTTCCTCTGTGAAAGGGCACCTGGGGCAGTACCGGGTTTTGCACAGGTTGGGGGCAGGGCATGCATGAATAACCGGATAGGCAAGCCTCCTTGGATGGCCATCCATGACAAGTCCTTGTGCCCGTTAACCTGTCTGAAGACACATTAGTCCATACTGTCTCTGTGGTGTCATCAGGGAGCCCTGAAATTGACTCCACCAAGTCCTTTGCTCTGATTAGCTTGTTGATCGTCTTGGGTTTCCACAAGTCGGGCTTGAGGCTCTCCAGTTGATGTTCCCTCACAAATCTGACAACCTCTTCATAGTACCATGGAGTGTGCCAGTTGTAAGGGATGGAGCTGTCCCACTTGTCCCAGCCTAGACCCCTCCAGAGGGGTAGGAGAAAGAAGCGAGACATAGCCTTACCCACAGATCGGTTTGTGGTTCTCAGAGTCCGGCAAACGATGTTACAAACAAAGGCGATCCACAGTAACATGGGCAGGTCTTTGTACATGATGGCTTGCTTCACCCATTTTTGAGCCCCAAACAAAGTGAAACACTGTCCTGGTAATGGCCCTGGAAACGGTGGTGAGAGGGGGCCATACCTGTGCGGTGTACTGTAGCACAGGCAAAACTTTGTTACGCAGGATGAGTGCCTTGCCCTCGATAGTGAGCTGTCTGAGGCTCCATAGTCCAATCCTTTGGTTAACCTTGGCCAAGTGTTCTTCCCAAGACTTGTGGGCTGCGCCTTCCTTCCTGAAACAGACTCCAAGGATTTGGATGAAGTCTGATTTGATGGTAAATGGGAAGGGGGCAGAAGAAGCCAGTTGCCAGTCCCAAAGAGCAGAGCTTCTGACTTCCCACAGTTGACTTTAGCTCCTGAAGCTTGTCCGAACTCCTCGTAGGTCTGGACAAGTGCAGTCACTGAACGCCGGTCAGAGCAGAAGACGGTCACGTCGTCCATGTACAACGAGCACTTGACCTCGCAGTGTCCTAGTCCGGTGATCCCTCCAATCTCTCCATTCTGCCGGATAGACTCTGCGAAGAGCTCTATAACACAAACAAAAAGGAGAGGTGATAGAGGGTCAGTCTTCCAGCCATTCACCAACACCATGCTATAAATGTCAAGGTACTTCAGGTTAACGAACGAACAGAACCTCCTGCCCAGACCCAGCTTGTGCAACGCCTTGCCCATGAATTCATTAGAGACTCGGTCAAAGTCCATCTCCAGATCGAGGCTGACCAGGGCCTCGTGTACACAGCGGTCTTTGATATATTGTACCGTGTCTCGCATGAGAGCGAGGCTGTCTGTGGCCAGGAATGCCGCAGGTCTGATCCGGGTGGGCAATCCTACCGAACACAACCTTCAGCCGATTGGCCAGTACCTTGGCAAGGATCTTGTAGTCCAAGTTCAGGAGAGAGATGGGATGCCAGTTTTTCAAGTCATATCTCTCCCCCTTCCGCTTATACAGGGTCTTGATCATGCCTTCCCTCAACGACTGGGGCATTCTCCCCTCCACCACCATCTACTCATGGAGTTCCAGCAGGTCCGGACAGATCAGATCCCCCAATGCTACATAGAGCTTGGCTGGAAGACCGTCACTGCCGGGGTCCTGCCGGACCTAAAGGATCTAGTGGCAGAGAGCAGCTCCCCAACCGTCAGAGGGTCATCCATTGCCTCCGTACCTGCAGGATCAAGATGGTTAGTGATGCCTGATAGGAATTTATTGGTGGCTGTGGGGTCGGTGTTCTTCAGGGAATAGAGGTCGCTGTTGTAGTCTGTGACGACTCCCATCACTTCCTCCTTCCCTGATCACATATTGCCATCCTTGTCTCGAAGTTCGTTCAGGGACATGTGGCCGGCGTGGAGTTTCCTGAAAAAGAACGAGTTACATTTCTCACCCTTCTCCAGGTTCTCCACCTTGGAAAGGTAGATGATTCGCTTGGATTCCTCCTCAAAGTGCCTTTTCAGGCTCTTTTTGGTCTCCTCCAGCTCCTTCCTCACGTCCCAGCCACACAGATGGAGGTCTTGCAGGGATCGCAGCTAACGCTGCAGCTCTCTGAAGTCCCTCTTCTTCTCACACGCCTGTTGTTGCTTGGCCTGAAAGAAACAACGAAACTGGACTTTAACATACTCCCACCAGTCACTAGTCCATTCAAACAAGCATTTGTCGTTCCTCCAAGCTATATAGATCTCTCTAAGCTCCGCAAGCACATCTTACTGATTCAACAGAGCGCAGTTCAGCTTCCAGGGCTGGGGGGGAACCTGTCACCAAGAACACATTGGATCATAGAGTACCTACACCGCCTGACTGCCCAAGAGGTAAACACAAAGTCGATCTTAGAACGGAGTGAGCCATCGGGTCGGCTCTATGTATAATTAACGGAGCCTTTCCCCATGGAGCCCACAACATCCTGTAAGGACGCTTCGCCCACCATCTCAATCAGCAGCTTGGAAGTGACATCTAACTTGCTTGAAGTGCCAGAGCTGCGTCCATCCTCCTCGATCGGGCAGTTGAGGTCTCCGGCCTTCACTACGGTCCTAGTAGTAGCGAGCTGCAGCTGCAGGGCCTGGAAGAGCTCCAGTCGCTCACCCGTCAGGGAAAGCATACACATTGATGAGCCTAACCGGCTCTCCCGCCCAGGAGCCATCTATGTCAAGAAGCCTGCCACAGACGAGCTCCTGGACGGAGTCAAGTGTAAAAGCGCTTCCCCTGAGGAGGGCAGCAAACCCTAGGTATGCCGCATTTAACCCTCTACCATACTAGAGGAGGGCTGTCCTATTGTGGTTCTTATACTATACGCTTCTGGGCGGTTCCGGTTAATTTGAAAATTGTTGTCTTTTTTTCTTCTGTACTAGTAGAGAGAAAGGAGGATTAACCCTTTAGTGTGCTGCTGAGGGACGATTTGGAACTAAGGTTTCTGTACTAAATATTAAATTCTGTTTTTCTATTGTATCAAATACTTATTTCATGCAATAAAATGCTAATTTTTTAAAAAAAATCATACAATGTGATTTTCAGGATATTTTTAATTTTTTTTTTAGATTCTATCTGTCTCTCACAGTTGAAGTGTACCTATGATAAAAATGACAGACCTCTTTATTTTTTTTGGGTGGGAAAGCGTGCAAAACCGCCAGTGTATCAAATACTTATTTTCCCCACTGTATACCCCAAAGTGGTTCCTAAAAAACCTACAACTAATCCCGCACAATAAAAAAAAAAATTAGAAGAAAAAAATTGAAAAGTTGACTGCTGGAACATGGGGGGGAAATGTTACTGTTCCTTAAGGCTAAAATTGTCACTGAAAGATTAAAAATGCAATTGTTGCCCCTGAGTTTTGTGCCAACAAATTTACTTCAGACATATTAAAAAATTTCTACAATAAAAAAGTGACATTTTTGGGATGGTTTTTCCAATTTTAAAGTGACTGTTAGGTGGTTAAGTTGGAAATGTTTGACATCTAAAATCTATCTTAGAACTTGGAAAGCCTTTTTAAATTTTGCAGATCTAAGATGGGATCCCTCTAAACCTCTAGATGTATCGTAGATTTTCCCCGGCGCCTCCCCCAATGCCACTGAAACTTTAAAAGGGCCTCCTCCCTTAACTAATCAGTGTTGTTTTCTGTCCCGGATAGTGTGGAAGCTCCTCCTGTGTTCCTGAGCAGGGTCGCTATGAAGATAAGCGCACGGCCTGGTCTTTTTCCCCACTAGTTGCGAGGGACGTTGCAGTGGTCAGCGGCGCGGCCTCCCTTCCCTGTACATTTGGCATAAGTCCTTGTGGAAGGCAGCCCCGGGGACTATTCTGATCGCTCTGTTTGGGGAGCCCAGCAGTTTCCTTGCGGCATCCCGTGGGCTGAAACTCCCTGGAGGGAGTCTCATTCTGGTAGCGGGAGATTTAAATGGAGGCTGAATTCAGGGAGCAGCGACACGTGCTGTTCCCTTCCCTGCAATGTCTGCACCTACTGACCTAGATACCGCCCGCAAGCCTCTGGATGTGACTGCAAGTACCATCAGCCCAGTAAGCCTCCTCTCCTGACTTGGGCAGATATGCGTGTATAGGGATGTTATGCCTATTATCCACCTTGGGTGCCTGGTGCTGGTGTCTATTCCTTAGGGAGTTTCTGAACCCTACTTATTTTTTCAATTTAATTTTGTAAGGTAAAGACACCTCCACCTCAAAGGCAGCTGGGTCTGATTGTAGTCGCAAAAAATGTGCTATCTGCAGGAATTCATTTATATCTGAAGCCAAGAAATCACTTTGCCCAAAATGTGCTGAAAAAGTGGTGGCTGAAGAATCTCCTTCCTTCTTAGACTCCATGCAGAGTATGATACGTGAACAGGTTAATGCTGCAGTGGAGTTTAGGTTACCTCCCTCTTCACCACAAGCCTTTACGTCTCAAAAATCCCAGAGCTCCCAGTTATTTGGGTTGGAGAGGGAGATTGCTTCCGACATAGACTCTGATTCATCTGACGACGGGCAGGGGAGACTATTGTTTCTCCCTTTAGATACAGGGGTTGGCGCGGAAGTTAATCACTTTGTACATATTACAGAATACATGGCCAATATGGTCAATAAAAGCACTTTACAAAGGCCAAGTAATACTGCTACACCATGACCCAGTCATTGATAATCCCATTTAAGCCCCCACTCAGTGACTTACTTACAAGTGATGTCTCCTCTGGCTAGAGATCACCATGATGATGTCTCTTGACTACAACGTCTTTCTGCATAATTGAACACTTCCATTCAGTAATAATGCCTCCTTTTACGCCTCTACTTGGTAATCATCCCCATTTAGGTCCTAGTAGATATAATGCACCCCAGTAGTGCCCTATGTACATATAACACCCCCTGTACTGCCCTCTTTACATACAATGCCACCCAGTATTTGCCTCTTTTAATATAGTGCCCCTCCAATAGTGGTCTCTTTGAATATAATGCCCCCCAGTAGTTGCCTCTTTACATATAATTCCCCCCAGTAGTGGTCTCTTTTAATATAATGCCTCCCAGTAGTGGCCTCTTTTAAGATAGTGCCCCCCCCCAGTAGTGGTCTCTTTTTAGATAGTGCCCTGCCAGTAGTGGTCTCTTTTAATATAGTCCTGCTCCTCAAGTAGTGGCTTCTTTTAATATAGTGCTGCCCCCCAAGTAGTGGACTCTTTTAATATAGTGCTGCCCCCCTGCCCAGTTGTGGTCTTTTTTTGTGTAAATAACTTTTTTTTTATTGTTTTTTCAATAAAGATACAAACAAAATAAAGCAGTCATGTACATTATTTGATAACATATGTTAAAGCAGTGAAGTCAAAAAGTCCCAGGAGGACTTGTATGGAACCAGGTGGAGTGAGCAGCCACCCGGTTTCAAAATCCCCGGGGTATGAGTAGAGCATCGACAAAACATTCAACAAAATAGTCGCTAGTTCGAAGTTTTTAAAGTTTCGGACCGTTAAATAACAGATTAACAACAGAGGCTATAGTCAGGAGGAACCGATTAGCCATCAGTCTGCATCTTGAATACAAATAACAATACAACAGATCCAGGTCTCAATTAAAGTGGAACGCGCGGGGGAGAATAAGAGAAACTGTTAATATCTTGGTTTATTCATACTGGGAATATATAAGGTTGTATGTCACCTTGTGTAGAAAAGGTGAGCCATGTCGACCAAGTTCTTAAATACCTGGCGTGAGATTTAAGAGAGTGAGTGCTCAACTCCTCAAGTCTAGCGACCGGCCCCACTCTGTGGAACCACTGGAGAATTGGTGGTGCCACTGTTTGCTTCCAATATAGAGGGATCATTGCTTTAGCTGTTAGGACTAATTGCTTCCAAAGAGGTGTGTTATAGTGAGTATGAATAGAGGGGGATATGTTCAAAAATATGACTTTAGGAGAGAGTGGTGGGGACCCTGGGCATAATTTTACTAGAATCTCTCCCACCACTTTCCAAAAATTTCTGATAAGTTCGCACTCCCACCATATGTGTAGGTAATTCCCCGTATTGGACAAGCATCTCCAGCAGCCCGGTGGTATTGACGGGTACATAGCATGTACGCAACTGGGGTTTTATACCATCTACTAACCAATTTGTAAGAAGTCTCCTGGAGAGTGATACATCTAGACGGGCCACAACTTTTGGCATAAATATCCTTTACGTCTTTCGGAGTTAGTGTTATCTTAAGTTCCTTTTCCCAAGCCTCTATATATGCTAATTTTATATCTTTCGGATAGGCTATAAGAGCTGAATATAATTTGGAGATCAGTTTTGGAACTGGAGAGCATTGGGCCGCTAGTTTTTCAAACCAGGAGAGCTCTTTACATAGGTTATCTTTATCGGAAAGGGCAGTGAAGCTATGGTGTAGATGTGAATGCGTAAGGATGTCCACATGTACATTTAGTAGTTTGGAGCGCAGGAGAGAGAGGTCTGGAAAGATTCCATCAATTAACATATCGCTCAGGTTGTATCTGAGTGCTTTTTGCGTTGAGTGCCATAGACCATTGTAGGGAGAAGCAAGCCCCAGCAAATCTCCTAATTTCATGATGGGAGATGGATGTGACCAAGAGACAGTATCTTGAGAAATTGTCTTCCAGAGCATAAGGGGGGCTTTAGTTAGGTTAGAAATGCCAGTAGGAGGTTGTTCCCCTAGACGAGTCCAAATCAAGGTTTGTGTCAGGGAGAAGTCCGTGGTTCTCTTCTTCAATTCGAACATAAGATTTGGTGGAGGCATTGTACTAATCCAGTAATCTACTAAACTGTATGGCACTCTACAACTTTTCCACATCTGGAAAGCCCACCCCTTGTGCTTCGGGTAAGCTAGAGTACTGTGTGCTATCCTACATAAGCCTTCCTTCCAGACATATTTCAGGAATAGGCTGCGGATCCTCAGAAAGAAAGAAAGAGGAAGGAAAATCGGCAAGGCTTGGAGCATGTATAAGAGTTTGGGGACTACTATCATTTTCAATAGGTTGATTCTACCCAACCAAGATATGAATGGTATCCTCCATGATTTCATTGTGTCTTCAATAGCTTTGATCAAGGGAGTATAGTTTAAAGAAAACCAATTACAAGGAGAGGAAGACAATTGAATCCCTAAGTAAGGTATGGACGTGGTGGACCATGCGAAGGGAGAGAGTGCTTTCGCTCTATCGACAATCCCAGACAGGAAAGAGATGTTTAACGCTTGGGACTTGGTAGGCTTAATCTTAAAATTGGAAAGGTTCTGAAATGATGTAAATACCGTATTTTTCGCTTTATAAGACGCACCCGAAGATAAGACGCACCCCAGATTTTAGAGTAGGAAAATAAGAAAAAAATATTTTTCATCAGACCACATATCTGACCCCCCATAAATTTCAGGACATCACATCAGGCCCCCATCAGACCTCAGATCAGCCCAGCGTTCCCCCATCAGACCTCAGATCAGCCCAGCGTTCCCCCATCAGACCTCAGATCAGCCCAGCGTTCCCCCATCAGACCTCAGATCAGCCCAGCGTTCCCCCATCAGACCTCAGATCAGCCCAGCGTTCCCCCATCAGACCTCAGATCAGCCCAGCGTAACCCATCAGACCTCAGACCAGCCCAGCGTAACCCATCAGACCTCAGACCAGCCCAGCGTAACCCATCAGACCTCAGACCAGCCCACAGTGCCCCCATGAGACCACTCTGTGCCCCCATCAGACCTCAGACCAGCCCACAGTGCCCCCATTAGACCACTCTGTGCCCCCATCAGACCTCAGACCAGCTCACAGTGCCCCCATTAGACCACTCTGTGCCCCATCAGACCTCAGACCAGCTCAGTGCTCCATTAGACCACTCTGTGCCCCCATCAGACCTCAGACCAGCTCACAGCGCCCCCATTAGACCAATCTGTGCCCCCATCAGACCTCAGACCAGCTCACAGTGCCCCCATTAGACCACTATGTGCCCCATCAGACCTCAGAACAGCTCACAGTGCCCCCATTAGACCAATCTGTGCCCCCATCAGACCAGCTCACAGTGCCCCCAGTAGACCACTCTGTGCCCCCATCAGACCTCAGATCAGCCCAGCGTGCCCCATAACAATAAAATAAAAAACTTCACTTACCTGTCCAGCGCCCCGGCTCCGCTCCGGCGCTCCTTAGGCTTTCCGGCCCGACGCTGCACTGTCACCTGACTGCGTGCAGCGTCAGGTCATAGTGCGCGCACTACGTCCTGACGCTGTATGCGTTCAGGACAGTGCCGGGCCGGGAAGCCTGAGGAGCCGCGGCAGGACAAGTAAGTGAAGTTTTTTATTTTATTGCTATGGTGCACGCTGGTCTGATCTGAGGTCTGATGGGGGGGGGGTCCCGGCCCCCCGGCAGCTAAAACATACAAGTGAGCGCTTCCATAATGGAAGCGCTCACTTGTATTCGTTTTATAAGACGCACTGCAATTTTCCCCCTACTTTTGGGGGAAAAAAAGTGCGTCTTATAAAGCGAAAAATACGGTATATCTGAAAGGACGGGGAAGGAGACCTGTGGGTTGGATGTTAGAATAAGGAGATCATCTGCAAAAGCTGCCGTAAGGTGTGCCATCCCTTGAACTTCAATACCTTTAACATGTGGGTGTTGTCTTATGTGTTGGATTAAGTTTTCCATGTTAAGAACAAAGAGCAGAGGAGACAAAGGGCAACCCTGCCGTGTCCCGTTGTTGATACGGAAAGCGGAGGAAAGGGTATCATTAATCCGTATTGAGGCTGACAGGTTTTTATATAATGCTAAAATAGCTCTAATGAAGTTTTCAGGGAGTCCGAATCTAAATAGTGACCTTTCCATCAACAGCCAGTCTATTCTATCGAATGCTTTTTAGCACCTGTAGAGAGCAAAGCCAAGGGGATCTTTTTTCTTTTAGCGTATTGAATAAGGTGGAGGACACGTAGGGTATTATCTTTCCCCTCTCTACCCTTAATGAAGCCTACTTGTTCTACATTTATCAGGGAGGGTAAGATGGGTTGAAGGCGATTTGCAAGGAGTTTTGCATACAGTTTAATATCAGCGTTTAATAAGGGAATAGGACGGTAGCTATTGCACAATTTGGGGTCTTTGCCCTCCTTGGGGAGCGCCGTAATGTGCGCCATCAGTGTCTGGGATGGAAAAGCTTTGCCTTCTGCCGCAGCGGATATAGCTAGGAGTAATAGGGGAAGTAGTATGTCAGGAAAAGCTTTATAATAGCTCACTGGTAGACCATCAGGGCCTGGACTCTTCCCAGATGGAGTATCTTTCAGTGCTCCCTGCAATTCCTGGAGAGTAAAGGGTGCTTTCAGTGACTTTATTTGATCCTGAGAAGGGTTGGGTAGTTTTAAAGAGTTAAGGAAATGCTCTATTGGTTCTCTTCTATCCTCATGAACCCCATCTGTACTAGAATGCAAACTGTACAGAGAGGAATAAAAATTCTCAAATTGGGTGGCTATGTCCTTCGTGGACAAATAGATGTTGCGTGAGGAGTCCCTAATTTCTTCAATGTATAGCTGTTCTCGCCTCTTCTTTGCCATAAGGGCCATTAGACGAGAGCCTCGGTTACCATGCATATATATCTTATGTTTCGCGTATAGATAGGCCCTAGTAGCTCGTAGGTTGAGGAGATGGTTTAATTTCTCACGAAGGGTAGTTAATTCAGCTAATGATTGTATGGCTAGGGTTCTTTTATGCGAGTTCTCAAGTTTAGTAATATTATCCGTTAAATCATGCAGTTCCTGCATCTCTTGTTTCTTCCCGTAGGACTCGAGTGAGATAATGACTGATTTATGGGCCTCCCAGACCACTGTGGGCGACAACAATGGGGAAACATTTTCCTGAAAGTAGTGTGTGAGCACTCCTTCAATTTTCCGTTTGTATGTATTATTATGGATAATGTTGTAGTTAAAACGCCATGTTGAAACTATTTTCGGGAGTGACTCAATCACCACTGTCATGGAAACTGGAGCATGGTCAGAAATGCCAATGTTCCCAATAGTAGTCCCTTGGAGCAGGGAGAGATGATGCAAAGAAAGGAAAAAGTAATCTTTCCTTTGGTAAGAGTTGTGAACTTCTGAGTAGAAAGTAATCCTTGCCTTTTGGGAAAAGTTGTCGCCAAATATCCCTGAGCGATAAATTTGAGAGGGTTCTCTTCAAAGCTCTTAGTTTCTTTTGAGAAATGTGGGTTTTGCCTGAGGAGGAATCTATCGTGGGTTCTAATGGCACATTAAAGTCGCCCCCCATAATACATAGACCCTCCTTGAAAGTAGAAAGCTTTTCTAGGGTTTCTATCAGCCAAGAGATCTGATTTGTGTTAGGAGCATAGAAACCTGCGATGGTAACCTTAGTGCTAGCAATGGATCCCTTTAGAAATAGGAACCTTCCTTCAAAGGTCTGTCAAGCTAGAGGAAAGTGTGAAAGGGAGGAATTTCCTGAAGGCAATGGTTACACCTCTGGATTTGGAGGAACCGTAACAGGAGTGGAACCATTGGGAAAAGTATGATAGGGGAAGAGTGGGTACTTTACCAGACTTGAAGTGAGTTTCTTAAAGGATAGAGATGTCGCAATGCAGAGACCATAGGTGTTGTTCTAACCGTTTCTGAGGGGTCCCCGCGTTCCAAGTGATCACATTAATGCTAGTCATAGTGCAAAAAATGCAAAGGTCAGTAAAAATAACAGATTATATCAATAACCAATTAAACAAAGTATATAACAGTCTAAACTTGTAAAGTAGACTCAGAAGACCCGTGGATAAGGAATAGCACAGTGAGTAAAGTTGAAAATTCAACAGAGGGGGATCACGACAGACCCTGATATAGGAAAAATATCGCCTAAGTTGCCTGGCTCTTAAGGGCCAAGTAGACAATGTACGACATTTGTAATTGTACAGTTAACTAGATTAAGCTTATGTAACATTAAACCTTACAAAGTCAGCATAAAACTGTAATGGGCAAAGAAAGACATATGGAAAAGAAGCAAAAACAGCAATGTCTGAAAAGAATGATACCCTAATCCGAACAGCCTCAGTCAATAGAGGTCGTGGTACGCTTTCTGGCGATGCGGGTCTTTTACATCTTCCATGGAGAAGTCAGGGGTAGTTTTGGAAGCTCCGCTACGTCGGTGATCTGTAGCCACGAGGGTATTTCTTTGGGATCCAAATCAATAGCTTCACAAAGAGGGAAGACATCTTCTGGATGCCTGATGTATCTGGTAGTGCCCTGAATCGTGCAAGCCAAGCCAAGGTTTCATTTGTCTCCACTTAGTGAGAGTCACTGGTGATATATCTTGGAAGAACGCAATCTGTGAGCCCTCGTAGGATAAGTCTTTTATCTCTCTGGCAGTTTTCAAGATAGCGTCTCTGTGTTGAAAATTGAGCACCTTGCAGATAGTATCTCTGGGTGGTTTACCCTCTTTGGGCTTAGGTCTGAGCGCCCTGTGAGCTCTTTCCAGGATTAAGTCACCGGCAATGGTATCCGGTAAAAGGGCTCGCAAGATTGCATAAGTAACGTCCATGGCATCCGCTGTGGCCGGAGTTTCAGGGACTACTTTGATGCGCAAATTATTTCTCCTGCCCCTGTTGTCTTGATCCTCTACATAGGAGAGTATGTTGTTTAGGTGGATCTGACAGGTATGTAAAGCTGACGATGTAGCTTCTCCATGAGTTATAAGCGCCACCTGGTTTTCCTCTAATGTTCAACTCGACCTCCAATCTCTCTAATGTCCATCTTTACATCTGATAGTTCCGCTAATACAGGTTATAGTGCTGTTTCAATAGTCTTCTGCAGAACCTTGGGGGAGGTATGGAGCTGCGTATCTGAAGTTGCTGAGTCTTCTTTGTCAGGATTTTCCATATCAGAAGTTTCCGGATCTACAGCCTGAGAGGTAGTTGTTCGGTGCTTTTGGATAATTGAATTATGGGGAGAGTGTTTGCTAAGGAATTTCTGCATATCATGCTGGTTTTTAGAGGATTTTGATGTATTAGCCATATCCGGTTTGGCTACTTTAACCATCTTGAGATTGTCGCACTGGATGGTGGTATACAGAAGGGCGGCCTGATACACAAATAAGGCTGAGGGCCTCTGGCGGTATCCCCTATTGGGGCCTTAGGTCTTCATAGAGAGATGCTGTCCCCCTGAAGAGGGGAAGAAAAAATTGGGCCGAGTACCCCAAAGAGAATCTAGGGTAATGAAACCCCTAAGGTATAGTATGGACTGGAGAGTGTGCAGTCCAGAAAAATTAGGACTAAGTCCTCTTACTGTGGTGGGGCTGTGGCTGTGATGGGGTTAAGTGCCGCAGAGATGAGAGCAGGTTAATGATGAACGTTCAGGCGCAGTAAGGGGCAATGGCGGCTGCTGGTCACCGCCAGCGCATGTGGCAAGGTAGCGGCAGTTCTAAGGGGGCCCCTGCTGAAGTCACCCACCTGGGTAGCGCTGTCTGAGGGCGTTAAACTCCCAAAGGCACTTTTTGCACGGAGGTCTCACCCGGGATGTGTCTTCAGGCAGCGGGGTGGTACGGTGAGTCGGGGATGCAGGCCTGCCACGTGTCTTCCCGATCTCACTGTCGCTCTCCTCTTCGAGGGCTGGAAATGGCAGGGACCCCGCCAACTGAATCCCTTGCCTGCTCAACAGAGACGATGCTGGGACCCAATAACCTGCAGCTTGTGTTTCGGGACGAACTGGGGTAGCCACCCGAGGTCCGGCTCCGACAGTGAAATAGACCGCAACTGGATGTCCGGCACCGCACGACCAAATTACCCCGGACGCAGCTCAAACTGTTGCTTCTGATGTCAGAAGGTAAATTGGGGCAATGAAGGGTACTGAAAAGCCCGAGATGCGGGTGGATGGCCCTTAAATAGCCGGTTGGCCACGGAGCTCTGGATGCAGACGTCCTCTCTCAACGGCGATAAGCCACGTTCCCCGCCCAGTTGTGGTCTTTTTCATTGTAGCCCCCCCCCAGTAGTGCCTCTTAAGATGTAGTGTCCCTAAACCAAATAAAAAAATAAAAGAACAAAACACTCACCTCACTCCTGCTGTCTGTCCACATTATTCTTTCTCCCTGCTGCTACTTCTTCCCCTGCTTCCTGCATTACAGATGCTCTGCGCCGGGTCTCTGGTGGCGTCATGACGTGGTCACACTGCCTATGTCCCGGCACATGAGGTCGCGATGATGTCATTGCGACTTCCTACACTTTAGCGGGGCACAAGAACCAATAGTTTCTGTCCCCGCCACTCAACAACGGCTCTCCCTGCGGACCAGTACAAGCTGGGCCGCGGCCCGGTGGTTGGGGACCACTGAGCTAGAGGATCATCTTGCAGCAGGAACCCCAAGGGAAGAGATTTTGGCCTCATTGCCTCAAATTTTCTTGTGGATGCCTCGGCAGATTTAGTCAGGTTGTCTTCAAGATCAGCTGCTATTTCTAATGCCACCCACAGAGCCGTATGGCTCCGTTCTTGGTCGAGGGATGCCGGTTCAAAAAAATGTTCCATCCCATGTGAGGGGTATAGGCTGTTTGGGTCAGTGTTGGATGACGTTTTAGAGCAAGCTTCCGATAAGAAAAAAGGTTTTCCCACTGACTCAAAACATTTCCATCAGAGACGCTCCTTTCGTAGTCAACGGAAGCCTAAGCCAGAACAAAAGAAGAAAGAATACACAGGAAGATGGCAATCTTCAAGAGGAAGAAACAAGGGATTCCTCTTCAATCCTGATAGCCCGTCAATGGCGCCAGAGGTCAGGTGGGAGCAAGATTAAAAATTTTTGTTCCACAATGGAGAGATACAGGGGCCTCCCCTTGTATACTAGCTGCCATTCAAAGAGGTCTCATGCTAGAATTCAGTACTTAGGCTACTTTCACACTAGCGTTTTTGCTGGATCCGGCGGACAGATCCGTTTTCTATTGTGTCAGATTGTGTCAGAGATTGGGTCCGTCTTGCTCCGCATCCCAGGACGGAAAGCAAACCGCAGCATGCTGCGCTTTGCTCTCTGGCATGGGAATGGAATGCATTTTGGAGCATTCCGTTCTGTTCAGTTACATTCTGTCCCCATTGACAATGAATGGGGACAAAACGGAAGAGTTTTTTCCAGTATTGAGACCCCATGATGGATCTCAATACTGGAAAATATTAACGCTAGTGTGAAAGTAGCCATACCCACCAAACCACTTTATAGTCAACAAACCTTTGTCCAAGAAAGAGGAACAGTCATTCCTAGAGACAGAGATAACCAACTTGATTCAAAAAGAGGTCCTGCTACCAGTTCCAGAAAGCCAGCAACAGTGAGGATTTTATTCCCCAGTTTTTTCATAAAAAAGCCAGGGGAATCATTCAGGCTTATTATAAATCTAAGGAGTCTGAAAGAGTGCCTATCTTACAAAAAATTCAAGATGGAGACAATCAAATCAACAATAAATCTGCTTTCTCAACATTGTTAAATGGCGACAATAGATTTGCAGGACACATACTACCATGTACCCATTTTTAGAGACCATCAAAAATGTCTCAGTATAGCAGTAATTATGAGAGGTTACCTCTGTCACTTTCAATTTCAAGCGCTCCCCTTTGGCCTGTCATCAGCTCCCAGAATTTTCACGAAAGTAGTGGCAGAGATTACCAGTTATCTTCATTTGCAGGGCGTTCTTATTGTCCCGTACTATTAGCTGCAGAATCAGAAAATCAGCTTCTGGTTGTTCAAAAAACCTTCACAGTCCTGGGATGGATTATAAATGTCAAAAAACCCAACCTCGTTCCGGCTCAGCAAAAAGTCTTTTTAGGGGTTCTTCCGACTTTTGCTTACTGATATCCTTCCTCCCAGAAGAGAAGCAGTCGTCCCTTCAACTAAAGGTAAATCAGTTTTGCAGTCTAAGATCCGCTATTATCAGAAATCTGCAGAGAGGTGTCTTCTGGCATCAAGAAAATCTTCTAGTGGTGTCTACAGATGCCAGCAGACGGGGACTGGGCAGGCCACATGGGGGACCTTATGGTTCAAGGAGCATGGGACAATTCCATGTTAAATGCACATCAAACCTAAGAGAGCTCAGAGCAGTTCACGAAGTTCTTCTAGCCCTACACTCAAGAACCTCTCTCTTCAGCCTGATTCCGAGAACCCTGATGAAGGTGGCAGAAGAGCGTGCACAGGTCATCATGATTGCTCCATGTTAGCCCAAAAGGGCCTGGTTTCCCCTCTTACTCAGGCTATTGCAAGGAATATCCTGGACCCTTCCAGTGTTTCCAGGCCTTCTTCAACAAGGGCCAGTACACCATTCAGGGCTCTCTCAGCTGAAGTTGACGGCATGGAGATTGAACGCAAAAATCTAAAGAAGGGTCTCTCTGACCCTATAATCTCTACCTTATTAAAGAGTAGGAAAATTATAACCTCCAAGATCTATCTCAGAACGTGGAAAGCTTTCCCTTTGTTTTCTAGTAACAGGATCCAGCAAAGTCCCTTACTCAACATACCTGTCATTTTGGACTTTCTGCAGGCAGGTTTAAACAAGGGGCTTAAGCCTTCCACCCTTAAAGTTCAGATCTCTGCGTTAGCAGTTTTTCTAGACACAAATCTATCTGGTCATCCTCTAATCAGGCGATTCATCAAGGGAGCAATCAGGGATTCCCCCAGATTACACGTTACAATCCCACCTTGGGACTTGAACCTAGACAACAGGATAATCTTAAGACATTGTCCATCCTTTCTCCCGAAGGTAGTATCCAGATTTCATTGTAATCAGGAAATCATTTTACCATCATTCTGCCTGTCACCTTCGACAGATCTGGAGAAGCACTTTCATAACCTGCATGTGAGACGTTGTGTGCTTGCCTACTTAAAAATCTGGAGAGAAGATAGAAAATCGGATCGTCTCCTCCTTCAGTTTCAAAGGTCATTCTGCTTCCTTCTGGATCTAAAGATAAAGAGGAGATCCGAGATATGTTCTAATCTCCCTAAGTATCGGAGAATTTCTGGAAATCTGACCATCTTCTAATTCAGTGTTTTGGAGCCAACAAGAGACAAGATACAAGTAAAGCAACTATTGCCAGATGGATCAGATTGACAATTATTCTCTGCTGTCAATCTAAGAACATTGCTCCTCCTCAAGAACTGTACCATATCTCACCATCCGCTACAGCTTTGAACGTGAGACTACCATCATTTTATAGACAATCATCTTGGCTATCTCATACATAAATTGGACTTGCAACTATTTAGCATATGATTAGTTATGCAGATTCTTGTCATGTAACTGCATTGTTATTGTTTTGCTCCTGGTGATGGAACAAGAGGTGGATGTCCAGGCAAAATATCTCAACAAGTTGGCTCATCGCAAGGTCTATCAGTTCTGGTGTGACGAATACGGCAGTGGAGGTGGCTTGTACAGTCATGGCCAAAAGTTTTGAGAATGATACAAATATTAATTTTTACAAAGTCTACTGCTTCAGTTTTTATAATGGCAATTTGCATATACTCCAGAATGTTATAAAGAGTGATCAGCTTAACAGCAATTACTTGCAAAGTCAATATTTGCCTAGAAAATGAACTTTATCCCCCAAAACACATTTCAACATCATTGCAGCCCTGCCTTAAAAGGACCAGCTAACATCGTTTCAGTGATTGCTCCATTAACACAGGTGTGGGTGTTGATGAGGACAGGGCTGGAGATCAATCTGTCATGATTAAGTAAGAATGACACCACTGGACACTTTAAAAGGAGGCCGGTGCTTGGCATCATTGTTTCTCTTCTGTTAACCATGGTTATCTCTAAAGAAACACGTGCAGTCATCATTGCACTGCACAAAAATGGCCTAACAGGGAAGATGTCACGAGTGGTCTTGCGTCTGGAATCAGACGTTCTGCGCGGCTTTCTAAGTGACAGGTTTGACAGGCTATTCCCTGTGGTTTGGGTGCTGTTCTCCACACCCCTTTCCCTCAGCTGTTGCCGCTTGGCAATTAGCTGTCTCCTACTTACCTCTTCCTCTCCCAGTATCCCTTGCGGTTTATATCTGCTACATCCCTGGTTGAGAGTGGTGTGGATCTCGGCTGAGATCCTGTTGCTGAGTTCTACTTAAAGTTAAGTGTTTTCCCTTCCTTTGGTTATTCCTGTTTGAGTCTCCTGTTCCTCCTTTCGCTTGGAGGAACGGGTTACTCTCTTGTGTCATTAGACTGCAGAGTGTTCTAGGGTTTACTCAGATTAGGTTCCTGTGTATGAGCTTTCCTACCACCCGGGTTAGTTCATACTGGTAGCCAGCTAGGGCCTAGTCTTAGGGTCCCCTGCAGGAGGTGACCAGTTCCCTGGTTTTGTCTGTTCCCATCCCTCATACGCTCGGTGTGGCTTTTCCCCCCACACCTGAGCGTGACAGAAGAGTATCGCAGCTAGAAAGATTGCACCTCAGTCAACAATCTATTGCATCATCAAGAACTTCAAGGAGAGAGGTTCCATTGTTGCCAAAAAGGCTCCAGGGCGCCCAAGAAAGACCAGCAAGCGCCAGGACCGTCTCTTAAAAGTGTTTCAGCTGCGGGATCGGGCTACCAGCAGTGCAGAGTTTGCTCAGGAATGGCAGCAGGCAGGTGTGAGTGCATCTGCACGCACTGTGAGGCAGAGACTCTTGGAGCAAGGCCTGGTCTCAAAGAGGGCAGCAAAGAAGCCACTTCTCTCCAGAAAAAACATCAGGGACAGACTGATATTCTGCAAAAGGTACAGGGAGTGGACTGCTGAGGACTGGGGTAAAGTCATTTTCTCTGATGAATCCCCTTTTCGATTGTTTGGGACATCTGGAAAACAGCTTATTCGGAGAAGACGAGGTGAGCGCTACCACCAGTCTTGTCTCATGCCAACTGTAAAGCATCCTGAAACCATTCATGTGTGAGGTTGCTTCTCAGCCAAGGGAATCGGCTCTCTCACAGTCTTGCCTAAAAACACAGCCATGAATAAAGAATGGTACCAGAATGTCCTCCGAGAGCAACTTCTCCCAACCGTCCACGAGCAGTTTGGCGATCAACAATGCCTTTTCCAGCATGATGGAGCACCTTGCCATGAAGCAAAGGTGATAACTAAATGGCTCAGGGAACAAAACATAGAGATTTTGGGTCCATGGCCTGGAAACTCCCCAGATCTTAATCCCATTGAGAACTTGTGGTCAATCATCAAGAGACGGGTGGACAAACAAAAACCTACAAATTCTGACAAAATGCAAGCATTGATTGTGCAAGAATGGACTGCTATCAGTCAGGATTTGGTCCAGAAGTTGATTGAGAGCATGCCAGGGAGAATTGCAGAGGTCCTGAAGAAGAAGGGTCAACACTGCAAATATTGACTTGCTGCATTAACTCATTCTAACTGTCGATATAAGCTTTTGTTACTCATAATATGATTACAATTATATTTCTGTATGTGATAAAAACATCTGACAAACACACATAAAAACCAGAGGGCAGCAGATCATGTGAAAATATAATATTTGTGTCATTCTCAAAACTTTTGGCCATGACTGTATGCTTCGTAATAGTGAGATCACAGACATTCATGTGAGCAACACGCATTACACAAATCGGGAATGGTAGCCAGAAAAAAAGGTGAAAAAGCCTCGACTTCAATATCATAAGAAGGCTCGAGTTTGCAAAAAAGTATGAACAGTGGACTGGGGAAGATTGAAAAAGGGTGATTTGGGGTGATAAGATGAAAGTCAATAGACTGGGCTCTGATGAGTGCAAATGGGTCTGAAAGAAACAAGAGAAAAGGGGGGTAACAGATAGGAAAATTGAAGGAACTGTCAAGTTCGGTGGAGGAAGCCTGATGATATGGGGTTGTTTCACAGCCAAAGGCTGGACCTAGATTGATGGTTGTCTCGATGCTAAGCTATATGTGATTACTATGAGTATGAAAAGGATGACATAGTGTTCCAGCAGGAAAGCAATCCAAAGCATATATCTAGATTGGCAAAGAAATGGTTAATGACAATGATTTAGAGGTGCTGGATTGGCCCCCACAGTCCCCAGACCTCAACCCAATTGAACACTTGTGGGTAGAGTAGAAGAAAAACCTGTATTCGTTCCCAAGTGAGTCGACCAATATGCACCAAACATTGGGAACATGTAGAAAGTAACAGATTTCGGTCGAGACAGAGTCGAATCTGATCGAGAGCATGCCCAGAAGGATTCAGGCAGTGTCGAAAGCCACAGGTGGATACAAAATACTAACAAAATAATAAAAATGAAAATTTAGAATTTTAGGAGCAAAACAGTAACAATGCAGTTACGTGACAAGAATCTGCATAACTAATAATATGCTAAATAGTTGCAAGTCCAATTTATGTATGAGATAGCCAAGATGCTTGTTTATAAAAGCTGTAGTGTATGGTGAGATATGGAGCCTGAAAGTCAAAAGTTCAAAACATTGTTACCCTTTTGCTCGTCAGTGTAATATAAATTAAGTTGTTTGCATCCAAGTCCTTTGTCATTAAAAGGGTTGTCCGGGTTCAGAGCACAACCACCACTTTTGGATTGCAGGATGTTCATAACCATGGAAAAGAGCAGTGCATAATAGGGTTGCACGATATATTGAAAACTCGGTACGGTTTCGGTACCTAGTGCGGTACCGAAGCTCGATACCGAGTTTTCTTGCAGTCCGATACTTAGAACATGGCGCGCGCATCACTTTAATGCGTTGCCCCATGTTCTAATATCTGCCTGCCGTGCTGCCGCGCTGCCAGGGCCCCCGCACCCCCCTCAGATCAGCCCACCCAGGTCCCAGCCACTTAAAAAAAAAAATCATACTTACCTGTTCTGGCCGCCGCTGTCCTCACTGGTTCCGCGCTCCACCGTCTTCCCTGGCGCGCACTATGACCTGACGCAGCGTCAGGTCATAGTGAGCGCCGGCAGGCAAGAGAGTGGAGCGGGGAACCTGAGGACAGCGGCGGCGGCCAGAACAGGTAAGTATGATTTTTTAAAAGTGGCTGGGTGGGCTGATCTGAGGTCTGAGGGGGGGCACAACTCGCTGACCTGAGGTCTGATGGGGGCACATGGGGGCACAAGAGGCTGGTCTGATGGGGGCACAAGAGGCTGACCTGAGGTCTGATGGGGGCACAAGAGGCTGACCTGAGGTCTGATGGGGGCACAAGAGGCTGACCTGAGGTCTGATGGGGGCACAAGAGGCTGACCTGAGGTCTGATGGGGGCACAAGAGGCTGACCTGAGGTCTGATGGGGGCACAAGAGGCTGACCTGAGGTCTGATGGGGCACAAGCTGACCTGAGGTCTGATGGGGGCACAAGACGCTGACCTGAGGTCTGATGGGGGCACAAGACGCTGACCTGAGGTCTGATGGGGGCACAAGACGCTGACCTGAGGTCTGATGGGGGCACAAGACGCTGACCTGAGGTCTGATGGGGGCACAATGTGTTGATCTGAGATTTATTATTCCTGTACTGTGACATCACTGTGTTTATTATCCCTGTACTGTGACATCACTGTGTTTATTATCCCTGTACGGTGACATCACTGTGTTTATTATCCCTGTACAGTGACATCGCTGTGTGTATTATCCCAGTGCAGGAAGAGGTAAGTGGTCCGTGTTTGTGTGTTTGTTTTCTATTTTTCAGGGTCGTGAATGCAGAGGACTACGTCGGATTCGGTGGACTACGTCGGACCAGCTTTTTTTTTTATTTTTTTAAATAAAATGGTCAAACAGGGGTCTGGGGGAGTGTTTATTTCAATAAAATGTTTTATACTTGTGTGTGTGTATTTTTTTTTTTTACAATACTACAGTTTTAGTAATTACGGCTATCTACAGACGGCCCTGATTACTAATACTGGGCTTAGTGCTTGCCGGTATGGCAGGCCAGCACTAACCCCAACATCTATTACCTCGGCACCCACCGCCACCAGGGGTGCCGGGAAGAGCCGGGTACCCGCAGGACCGGACCTTCTAAATTGAGGGTCTGGCTCTGGGGCGGCTGCAGGCTGGTACCATTAGGCTGGGAAGGGCCAATAACCGTGTCCCTTCCCACCCTGGTAGTGCCAGGCTGCCGCTGCTGGTTGTATCTGGCTGGTGAAGGAAAAAAGGAGGGGACCCCACGCCATTTTTTTTTCAAAAATTTCATTATTTAAAAAAAAAAAAGGCGTGGGGTCCCCCCCTTTTTCCTTCACCAGCCAGATACAACCAGCAGCGGCAGCCTGACACTACCAGGGTGGGAAGGGACACGGTTATTGGCCCTTCCCAGCCTAATGGTACCAGCCTGCAGCCGCCCCAGAGCCAGACCCTCTATTTGGAAGGTCCGGTCCTGCGGGTACCCGGCTCTTCCCGGCACCCCTGGTGGCGGTGGGTGCCGAGGTAATAGATGTTGGGGTTAGTGCTGGCCTGCCATACCGGCAAGCACTTAGCCCAGTATTAGTAATCAGGGCCGTCTGTAGATAGCCGTAATTACTAAAACTGTAGTATTGTAAAAAAAAAATACACACACACAAGTATAAAACATTTTATTGAAATAAACACTCCCCCAGACCCCTGTTTGACCATTTTATTTAAAAAAAAAAAAAAAAAAGCTGGTCCGACATAGTCCACCGAATCCGACGTAGTCCTCTGCATTCACGACCCTGAAAAATAGAAAACAAACACACAAACACGGACCACTTACCTCTTCCTGCACTGGGATAATACACACAGCGATGTCACTGTACAGGGATAATAAACACAGTGATGTCACTGTACAGGGATAATAAACACAGCGATGTCACCGTACAGGGATAATAAACACAGTGATGTCACTGTACAGGGATAATAAACACAGTGATGTCACAGTACAGGGATAATAAACACAGTGATGTCACAGTACAGGGATAATAAACACAGTGATGTCACTGTACAGGGATAATAAACACAGTGATGTCACCGTACAGGGATAATAAACACAGTGATGTCACCGTACAGGGATAATAAACACAGTGATGTCACCGTACAGGGATAATAAACACAGTGATGTCACTGTACAGGGATAATAAACACAGTGATGTCACTGTACAGGGATAATAAACACAGTGATGTCACAGTACACCTGTGCAAACAAGGCCTGGGGGGACCAAGACAAGGCTAGGGGCTACACTGAAAAGGGCCAGTGGTGCACAGATAAGGGGTAAGGGGCAGGGTCACAAGCAAGGTCCTGGGGGGGAAGGGGGGGGGGTGAGGGGTGCACAGATAAGGGCCAGGGTGGCGCACACAGGGGGCAGCAGAGACGACAACCAGAGAGGCACAGACAAAGAGGGAGTGGGGCACAGATAAGGGCCCAGGGGCGCAGACCAGGAAGAGGCGTACAAAGACAACGGTCAGATCCCAGGGGTGCAGACAGGGGCCAGGTAGGCACAGCCAAAGGGGCACAGATAAGAGCCAGGGGCTGCATTGAAAGGGCCAGGGTGGTGCACAGAGCAGGGTCAAAAGCAAGGTCTGGGGGGGGGGTGAGGGGCGCACAGATAAGGGCCAGGGTGGCATTAATAGGTTCTTCTTTATTTTGGCGAGGTATCGTATCAGTATCGAGTATCGTGATACTTTTGTACGTATCGGTATCGAACTCAAAATTCTGGTATCGTGACAACCCTAGTGCATAATATGATGGAAAAATGACTCAAGCCAGCAAAGGAATCAATATGGATAATAATATGTTACCAAGTGCCTCTGTAGGGAAAAAAAATACCATTCACACATTTGTTTTGAAAAAAATTTGAAAAACAAATTAAATGGTATAGAAAAAAATGGACACAATTTGTATGGCCTATCACAGTTTCTCGAATTGCTTTTACATCCTTCAAACCCAAATACAGTAAAATACTTCCAAAGGAATAGCCAAATGGGCTTGACAAAGGTAAGAATTCACTTGATAGTTCATAGCTTGCTGGAGCCTGGACTGGGTTAATGCAAAGGAGATTAGAGTACAAATTTTGACACATGGAAAAACTTTAATTATGAGTTTCCAAGCTGGTCGGCGCTGACCGATTCACGCGCATAACAAAACACAAGGTGCATATTAAAATATATAACACTATGTATGAGGTGGCTGGGGCCAAGGTGACATTATATTGCATGGGGCCACAAAGACCTTATACTGTATGAGGCGGCTGGGGACAAGGTGACATTATACTTCATGGCGTGGGCCAAATGGTCACATTATACTGCATGGGGCAACAACCCCCCCAATATCTATTCAGTGTCTGCATGGCATAAATAGCTGAGGGCTTACTGGGCTTTGTAGTGCACTTAAGGCCATAGGTTGCTTCTTTAACATTAATTTATTGTATTATGCAAACACAAAGCATCACCTACCTCAGGCAGTAACAGTGACAACCCCATGACAGCAGCTAGGGCCCACATAGCACACAGGGTGATGCACTGCCGGCAGTTACCAGCACGAGTAATGTACAGCAAGCCACACTAACCTGAAACCACTACACTTCCTTACTGCGCTAAGCCCCGCACCCAGTCCATTTATAGCCAATCAGCATCAGCAGGCCTGTTATAGCTGCTCTCACATGAGGTGTACATGAAAGAAGCACTGGGATTGGCTGGGAGCAGCTGCCTGAGGGATTGCCATACTGGTATGGAGAGTGCCGGCTCCTGCATTTCTCCTCATCTCTATTGCCACAGCCCGGCAAACAATCATCCAGGGCCCGGTCCTGGGCCACGGACCAGTGGTTGGGGACCACTGCTATAATGCATAGATGTCTATTACAGAACACAAGATGCAATCTAATAATTAGAGCCCCATTCACACTTACAGTGGAATCCAGACATTTTCTGGAGTTTACCCTGAGGGGCTGTATGTTTGAATGCACACATCCGCAATATCTGTCCCAGACTTTTTCTCCCCAGAGCCCTAGTACTAAATCCGGGTTATGTCTGAGTAAGTGCATGTGTGAAAACAGCAGTAAATGTTCCAGAAAATCATAGTGGGCCATGCCTAAAGTTCCCACCCCTTGCCTAGGGACCTGGAACATTTCGTCTGTAGTGAGAATGCACCCAACATGGAACATCTCCAGGGTGATAGCTACATGTATGAAAGGCCAACTCCAGCAAATCTCTGGATCTGATAATCCGGAAATGTTCAGGAGTTCAGGTGTGAAAACAGCACTAGAGTCACAAAAAAGCGCAAAAAAAAAAAAGTAAAGCATGTTTTATCCCTAGGATAAAAAAAAGTTATGGCTCTGGGAAGGCAGGAAGTGAAAAATGAAAATGGAAAATCGCAGAGGGCTGAAGGAGGTAATATGCAAATATGTCTTGGTGTTACAATTGCTCATGATGCACCCAAGTTGCACCGAGCACCCCTTGCTGCTTTGATTGACATGGCCAGGCAGTGGCAAAGCAGTGAGGGGGGAAGGGGGGTGGCTGGCAACAGAAAAGATCAGAGCTTGGGTACAACAAAAGCATTGGTAACACCCATATTGCACCGAGGTCCTAATTTGTATGTTAAGATAAAGTATCATCCGGGGACATCCTCTGCGTCTGGAGGAAAGAAGGTTTGTATGCAAACATAGAAGAGGATTCTTTACGGTAAGAACAGTGAGGCTATGGAACTCTCTGCCTGAGGAGGTGGTGATGGTAAGTTCACTAAAAGAGTTCAAGAGGGGCCTGGATGTATTTCTGGAGTGTAATAACATTACAGGTTATAGTTACTAGAGAGGGGTCATTGATCCAGGGAGTTATTCTGATTGACTGTTTGGAGTCGGGAAGGAATTTTTTTCCCCCTAAAGTGGGGAAAATTGGCTTCTACCTCACAGGGTTTTTTTTTGCCTTCCTCTGGATCAACTTGCAGGATAACAGGCTGAACTGGATGGACAGATGTCTTTTTTTCAGCCATATAAACTATGTTATAAACTATGTTACTATGAACTACAAATATGTGCAAACAGTTTGACAGGGAGATCGCTGGTGACAGTTTCCCCTTAAAGAGAAAGGCACATGTGGCTCTCCAAAGATTCAAGTTTGAACTCTGGCATTTCATCAGTAGCAGAAATATTTTAGAATGTTATCAGACAGGTTCTTTCAGGAATACCAGGAATCCTTAATGTCACTGATGACATCCTTATATTTGGCTTCACCAAAGAAGAACACGACAGTCACTTAAAACAAGTATTTCAGACACTGCAAACCTTCAGTTGAACCCTAAATCCATCTAAATGCGAGTTCAACCAAGTCATTAAACTTTTTTGGCTGTACTGTTTCTGAAAATGGTTTTTCAATAACATCCGCGCAAACGAGTGCTTCTAACTCCATTTTTAAGTGATTAGTCACCTTTGATATGGCACCAAGAAATATCAAGAGATTTTATAAAGTGCTTGTACTTTTTCAGCAACTCTGCAACAATGGCCACCTCAGAGAATTATCAAACTTCGTCTGGTGATAATATGGCTCAACGCATCTGATACAAGAAAGTCAAAGGCCTCCAAAACACTTTATGAATTATGTTCTGCAGTAAAGTTTTCCAATTAAAGAACTTCAGATTTTTAGTCTAATTATAATAGTTACGGTACATTTTCTTTTTCTTTGTAAGGAGGGGGCGAATGTGATGTTGTTATAACTATTTTGCAAGTATTTTGTTCACGTATTTGCATGTTCTGCCTGGCAAAGTACTATATTGGTTAGGAAGAGATGACCTAACTGGGACACATGCTACATTCAGAGCCATGGAGGAAAGCATAGAACAAAGCGCTCTCTGACCCTGCAACCCAGCGTGTATTCATCGGCATCCCTACTACAGCATCACCTGTCTGGGAATGCTGCAACCACCAGAGAATTAAAAGGCCATATTATATATGGGTAATGAAGCGGGCAATATTCATGGAGTATTCATAAATAAAAAATAAATTTGAAAATGTGGCCTGATCGTGTTGAGAATGACATTTTAGTTTTTTGGGACGTTAGAAGGCTTCGAAGTTTAGAAGCAAATCTTAAAATTTTTAGAAGATTTCAAAAATCTATTTTTTTTAAAGGAGCAGTTCAGTTATGAAGTCACTTTGTGGGGCTTACATAGTGGAAACTCTCCATAAATCAACCCATTTTAGAAACTAAACCCTTCAAGCTATTCAAAACTGATTTTACTATCTTTGTTAACCCTTTATGTGTTCCAAGAGAATTGACAGAAAATTGGAATTTTTTAGCAGATTTTAATCCATTTTCCATGAAACACATCAAGGGTTAACAGCAAAACAAAACTCAAAATCTATTACCCCGATTCTGGAGTTTACAGAAACACCCCATATGTGCACAGAAACTAATGTATGGGCGCACAGCAGGCTTCAGAGTGGAAAGAGCACCATATGGCTTTTGGAGAGTGGAATTAGCTGGAATAATAATTGGGAGCTATGTCACACATGAAGACCCCCTGAGCTGGCCCTACAGTGGAAACCCCCCAAAAGTGACCCCATTATGGAAAGAACACACCTCAAGGAATCTTTCAAGGTGTGTGGTGAGCACTTTGAGCTCAAAGGTGTTTCCTAGAATTAGGATTCACACAGAAGTGAAAATGAAAAATTGTAATTTTTGGACAAAAAAGTTGTTTTACACCCACATTTACACTTTCACAAAGGGTAAAGGGACAAAATGCACCCCACATTTTGATCACCATTTTCCTCCGAATACGGCAACACCCCATATGTGCTTGTAGCCCAATGTACTGGCGCACAGCAGGCTTCACAGTGGAAGCAGCACCATATGGCTTTTGGAGAGCGGAATTAGCTGGAATAATAATTGGGAGCTATGTCACACATGAAGACGCCCTGAGCTGGTCCTACAGTGGAAACCCCCCAAAAGTGACACCATTTTGGAAAGAGCACCCCTCAAGGAATCTTTCAAGGTGTGTGGTGAGCACTTTGAGCTCAAAGGTGTTTCCTAGAATTAGGATTCACGGAAGTGAAAATGAAAAATTGCAATTTTTTGACAAAAAAGTTGCTTTACACCCACATTTTTCACTTACACAAAGGATAAAATGCACCCCACGTTTTGATCACCATTTCCCTCCGAATACGGCAACACCCCATATGTGCTTGTAGCCCAATGTACTGGGCTGGCGCACAGCAGGCTTCACAGTGGAAGAAGCACCATATGGCTTTTGGAGAGCGGAATTAGCTGGAATAATAATTGGGAGCTATGTACGCACAGCAGGCCTCTAGAGGAAAACAGCAAAATATGGATTTTGCTGTCAAGAATTAACAGACATGGTTTTTTTATTGCCATGTCACATTTAAAATTTTCCTGAGGTCCCCAGAAATTAAAAACCACAAGAAGTGACCCCATTTTGGAAAGAGCACCCCCGTACGAACATTTTAAGTGGTAGAAAGGGTACTTTTTAGCAAAGTGGTGTCTCACAGTAATCAGAAACACTTGTAAAAGCATTTCAAAGCACACATTTCTGAAAATGAAAAATTACTAGTAGACCCCAAAGTTTCACTTTCACAAGGGGTTAAAGGAGAAAATGCACCCCACATTTTGTTCCCCATTTTCTCCCCATTCATGAAACACCCCACATGTGCTTGTAGCCT
Source organism: Rhinella marina (assembly GCA_900303285.1). Lineage (NCBI taxonomy): Eukaryota > Metazoa > Chordata > Amphibia > Anura > Bufonidae > Rhinella > Rhinella marina. Next base: position 89,192 of record ONZH01018418.1, read on the forward strand.
GCTGTATGGGCGCACAGCAGGCCTTTAGAGGCAAACAGCAAAATATGGATTTTGCAGGCTAGAATTAACAGACATGGTTTTTTTTATTGCCATGTCACATTTAAAATTTTCCTGAGGTCACTAGAAATTAAAAACCCCAAGAAGTGACCCCATTTTGCAAAGAGCACCCCCATACGAACATTTTAAGTGGTAGAAAGAGTACTTTTCCGAAAACAAGCACGTGTCTCACAGGTGGCAGAAACACTTGTCAAAGCATTTAAAGGCACACATTTGTGAAAATGAAAAATTACTAGCAGACCCCAATTTTTCACAGTCACAAGGGATTAAAGGAGAAAATGCACCCCAGTATATGTTCCCCATTTTCTCCCCATTCAGGAAACACCCCATATATGCTTGTAGCTCGCTGTTTTGGCACACAGCAAGCAAGCTGCAAAATGTGCATTTTGCAGGGCAGAATTAATAGACATGGTTTTTTAATTGCCATGTCATGTTTAAAAATTTCCTGGAGGTCCCCAGCAACTAAAAACCCCAAGAAGTGACCCCATTTTGGAAAGAGCACCCCCGTACAAACATTTTAAGTGGTAGAAAGGGTACTTTTTAGCAAATTGGTGTCTCACAGAAGGCTGAAACACTTGTAAAAGCATTACAAAGTGCACATTTGTGAAAATGAAAAATTACTAGCAGACCCTAATTTTTCACATTCACAAGGGGTTAAAGGAGAAAATGCACCCCAGTATATGTTCCCCATTTTCTCCCCATTATAGCAACACCCCATATGTGCTTGTAGCCTGCTGTATGGGCGCACAGCAGGCCTCCAGAGGCAAACTGCAAAATACAGATTTTGTAGACAAGAATTAACAGACATGGTTTTTTAATTGCCATGTCGCGTTTAAAAATTTCCTGAGGTCCCCAGCAACTAAAAACCTCAAGAAGTGACCCCATTTTGGAAAGAGCACCCCCGTACGAACATTCTAAGTGGTAGAAAGGGTACTTTTGATACTGGTGTCTCACAGAAATGAATATGTAGTGATGGTGAAAAGTGGATATGTAAGCTATTCGGAATATATCTGAGGTACAAAGTGAAAAAATTTCAGGGTACATCAAGGATGAAACTAATCCATGGATGAGTGGTAGATTCTGAAACAATCCTTGATGCACAGGCCAGGTTTTGCAGTGGTATATAGTGTCCTTCCTAATCCCCCTTTTTGAACACACCATGCATCGTTTTTGGGTCCTTCCCTTCCTCGCTGTTTGGGGGACTTCACCAGGGAAATGTTGTCCTGGTACAACTCGGGCACTGTAACTTGCAGAAGTACTGGGGGCCTCTTCTGCTTGGTTGGGAAAAATTATGGCCTTGATGACTACTTCTTGAAAGTGAAGGAAAGTTCCGGTGTGTCCTGCAGATTTAAATAGCACGAATGCATTGTACATTGCCATCTGTACAAGGTGTGCGGCTAGTTTTTTGGACCACACTTTTGTTTTTAGTGTGGCACTGTAAGGCTTCAGAACATGAACTGAAAGATCAACTCCTCCCATGTGCCTGTTGTAGGCCAGGATGCAGTCCGGTTTGAGGACAGTGGTAGTGGTATCCTCTTCTCCTTCACTGGCCGTCTCGGCATCAGAGGCAAGGATGGCGTATGGTGTACGAGTACACTGGTTGGGATGATTGGGACATTTTTATTTTATTGGGGTGTGTATGTAGTGTTTTTACATGTGAAGGTGTTTTTTACGGTTTTGAAATAGAATTTAAAAAAAAAACGGGGTGGGGAATAATAAAAAAGGTCTTTTCTGTTAAAAAAAAAAGGATTCTGAAAAAAAAACAAAAAAAACAAAGTATTTACTGCAAAAAAAAAAAAGTGCAGTGCAAAATGAGCAGACGCGATCAGAAATGGACACTACTGATCGGTGCTCAGTGATTGCAAAATGCACGTATGCAGATGATGCGTTCGTACAAATTCCAAAACTGACACTAACTGAAATGTAACTACCACTACCTCCGGTTCTTTTTTCATACAAGATAGGTAAAAAAATTCACTACAGTCCTCTGCAAACTGCACGTACGCAGATGCGCAGTGCGTTTGTGCAAAACCCTGAACTGATATTAACTGAAATTTATCTATCTACCACTAATTGCGGTTCTTTTTTCACACAATATGTAAAAAAAAAAACCTAAAAAATTTGCAGATGCTGCTGATACAGCACGCACGCACACAGATCATGTGTGCGTGCAGAAACTATAGTGTAAAAATTCACTACAGTCCTCTGCAAAATGCACGTACGTAGATACAGTGTGTTTGTGCAAAAACATAAACTAACACTAACTGCTGTTCTTTTTTACACCAAAAATGTAAAAAAAAAACCAAACCTCTAAAATTACCAGATATAAAATAACACACTACTGATAGGTGCTCTGCAGCACGCACGCACACAGATTGTGAGTGCATACAGAAACTGTAGTGTAACAATTCACTACAGTCCTCTGCAAAATGCACGTACGCAGATACAGTGCATTCGTGCAAAAAATCTACACTGACACTAACTGATATATATATATATATATGGATTTTTATATATATATATGATATATATCTAACTGTCACTAGCTGGAGTAACAAAAAATGTGCTAATGCAGCACGCACGCACACAGAACGTAAAAAAAAGTCACTACAGTGAAAAAAAAGCGAACACTAGCTAAAAATTAACTTATATCTATATATATATATATATATATATATATATATATATATATATATATAGAGAGAGAGAGAGAGAGAGAGAGAGAGATATGAAGCTCTATATATATTTATATAAAACCCTAACTGTACTTCCTTCTTTTTAACAAAAAAAAAGAAAAACTGGCAAAAAAAGAGGAAGAATAAAAAAAAAAAAAAAAAAGCACAAAGAATGATCCACAGGTGCTGATCAGGCAGGTATGCACTGAAAAGCACTGGGCGGTCACAGCTCGCACGTAGAAAAAGTGGTGTGGAGCTGAAAAATTATTTTAAAAAAGCCAAAAAACGCACAGACCAAGTGGCGTCCGTAAAAAAAGGACGGGAGGGGGACGGGGGGAGGGGACAGGGACGGAGGGTGGGTTAGGAATCTGTAACTGCATTTTCTTCTTTTCTTCTTCTTTTCAGCAGGAAAAACGCAGGTTGCAGTGGTGGTGCACCACAAGTCCCAGCAAGTCAACAGAAGCACAGAAAAGGATAGTAGCTCTCTACATGCAGTCACCAGCTAGAATGGCTGCATGCAGGAAAGTTCTGCCCCTTCCTGTGAAGCTGTAGCGCTGCCATTGGCTGTAGCGTTGCTCCAGCCAATGGCAGCGCTTGCAGGGGACCCAAAACACAGGAGTCCCCTGCCTGACTTCAGGAACGAAAGGTGCTGACCTGGTAGCTCTACGGCGCTGGTCGGCAAGTCCCTTCCCGCAGCGCCGTACACGGAGCTGGTCGGGAAGGGGTTAATAACTTATTGTATGATGCAAAAACAAAGCATCACCTACTTCAGGTAGTAACAGTGACAACCTCATGACAGCAGCTAGGGCCCACACAGCAGACAGGGTGATGCACTACCGGTAGTCACCAGCCCGAGTAATGTACTGCAAGCCACACTAACCTGAAACCACTGGGATTAAAGCTCCTGCAATCTAATTCCTTTTTTTTTTTAATAAGAATTAACGTTTTCCTCCAAATTAAACCTAAAAAATAAAGTTATATGTTCCTATAGAGGAAAAGGTGGCCCAATTCTCCTTGACCCAAGCTTTATTACTGGTTGGCAAACAGGCACATCTTCCACCGAATCTCAACTTGCTTACATAGGCTCTGCTAACTACCTGGAAAAAAGTATCCCAAAGCACAAATATTTGGCCACTCCCTTCCCCATTAACTTGTCTGGGCGACTTATTGGGACTTAATGATCCATATTTTTCTCATTGGCTACCCTTACAAAGGAAATTGAGGCAATTCCTACTTGGGGATATCCTGCAAGACGGCACACTCCTTAGCTTAGAAGTACTTCAGTCCATTGTTACAGAGGCCAAGGTAGACAATATAACATATAATCACTTATATTTGAATTTCAGAGTTACCGTATTTTTCGCTTTATAAGACGCACTCGATGATAAGACGCACACCAGATTTTAGAGTAGGAAAATAAGAAAAAAATATTTTTCATCATACTTCATATCATATAAATTTCAGGACATCACATCAGACCCCTATATCAGCCCTCCATGTCAGAACCCCATCAGCCCTCCATGTCAGACCCCCATCATACCTCAGATCAGCCCATCAGCCCCCATGTCAGCCCACTGTGCCGCCATATCAGCCCACTCTGCCCCCATCAGACCTCAGATCAGCCCACTGTGCCCCCATATCAGCCCACTCTGCCCCATCAGACCTCAGATCAGCCCACTGTGTCCCCATCAGACCTCAGATCAGCCCCCAGATCAGCCCACTGTGCCCTCATATCAGCCCACTCTGCCCCCTTCAGACCTTAGATCAGCCCAACACCCCCCATGTCACCCACTGTGCCCCATATTAGCCCAGTCTGCCCCATCAGACCTCAAATCAGCCCACTGTGCCCCCATCAGACCTCAGATCAGCCCATCAGCCCCCATATCACCCCACTGTGCCCCCATCATACCTCAGATCAGCCCACTGTGCCCCCATCAGACCTCAGATCAGCCCATTAGCCCCCATATAACGCCACTGTGCCCCCATCAGACCTCAGATCAGCCCATCAGCCCCCATATCAGCCCACTGTGCCCCCATCAGACCATATTAGCCCATTGTGCCCCCATCAGACCTCAGATCAGCCCACTTTGCCATCATATTAGCCCAATGTGCCCCCATCAGACCTCAGATCAGCTCATCAGCCCCATAAGGATAAACTTAAAAAAAACTCTTACCTCTCCTGCACTGCAGCTCTGCACCGGGTCCGGCGCTCCTCTGTCTTCTCCTCCTCTGTCTTCTCCTACACTGCACTGTCACCTGACTGCATGCAGCGTCAGGTCATAGTGCACGCAGTATGTCCTGACGCTGTACGCGGTCAGGACAGTGCAGCGCCGGCAAGAGAAGACAGAGGAGCGCCGGACCCGGAGCGGAGCTGCAGCGCAGGAGGGTGAGTATGTTTCCCCTCTCCCGGCGCCTAATACATACTAGTGAGCCATAATGGAAGCGCTCACTAGTATTCGCTTTATAAGACGCACAGCAATTTCCCCCCTACTTTTTTGGTGGAAAAAGTGCGTCTTATAAAGCGAAAAATACAGTAATTAAAAAAGGGAGCATAAATAGAGACTTAATTTGGCTGGAAAAACTAGCGGCATCTCGCACCCCGGTACAGAGGGCCATATCAAAAATTAACGAAGTACTGCGCTTGACTTCCTCCAACACTTATACATTGCCATATATATCCGCCTGGGAGAAGGAACTCTCACTGACTCTTCCTGATTCCGAAGTTAAGCAGATCTACAAATTTTGTATGGGGCCATCAAGTTGCATTCTTTTACAGGAGACTTCCAAGACACCGGTGGTTTTGCACCACTTGGATCCTACTATACCAGCATCGTGCTGGAAATGTTCCACAGCACTGGGCTCATACCTCCACATATGCACATATGGTGGGAATGCCCAGTACTCCAGTCATTCTGGGCAGGGGTGCGAGATGTCGTCTCAAAAATCTGCCCCACTGCCCCATCTATGTCCACCACCATTATCTTCTTAAACCTCATACCAATGTCCATAACTAAGTATAATAAATCGCTATGGTTACAGCTTCTACTATTAGCCAAGGCCATGATCCCACTTTACTGGAAACAATCCATCGCTCCTATATCTCACTGGATACATAAAATAGAACAGGTTGCGAGATTGGAAGAATTATGTGCATATGCGTCTGGTCACACCAATAAATATAGGTCCACTTGGACCCCATGGAAGACTATTGCATTATCCACTGAGATCCTCAAACACGTATCCACCTACAATACGGAAGTACACGCTTTCTTGAATCATCTTCTCCATGTTGAAAACGGAGTCTTGAAGTGTTCATACGGGCCTGGATTTGACAGGGTCTGGATCTCCGCACATTCCGTGACACCACTCCAACCAGGCAATAGGTTATATTATATAAAATTTTTAAAATTGTCAGCTTTTGCACAAGCTGAGCAACTGTTCTTGCACTTATCATCTTTACCTTGCTATATGTATTCCTTTGAATAGGGTCGCTAAACGCCTGCGTGCTGTTGGCGACTCTTTATTTGTGGCATTCAATTAATATCGACATAATGTACTGCCTATTGTTGTACTCTCTCATGAAAACAAAAAAATAAGAGATTTTACACAAATGAAACTTAAAAAAAGAAAAAAAATCTCTAAAAAAACATTCTAATAAAAAGTCCTAAGTGTGAAGTAAAAAAAAGTCAAACAAATAAAAAAGTTAGGGTCACTAAACTACCACATGCACAAAATCACAAAAAGTTACCTGGACATTCAGGTCTTTTTTAGGCCCAGTCATGAAAGGGTTAAAGGCAATGTATAGACAAACCTTAGAGAATTTTTCAGGCAATTTAAAAATGATATAATTCACAATGCATATTGCATAAAGATGACTAAACAAGAAGTGAAAAAAATGCTTTAGTGACCCAACTAATATAAAAACTCAAATTCATATAAAGAATAACAACATTATAAATGTTAATACATACACAGACATTCAAGCTGTAATAGGCTGTGTGACTTGCTAAACTGTTGTGCATTACTGCCATCTACTGACTAAACTATGGTATATAGAAATAGTGTTATAAAATGCTAATTAAAGAGGTTGTCCCCTTCTTAATTTGTGTACAAAAATATAATTAGCAAGGCATATTGTAAGTGAATCATAAATAACAAACATACTGTATCTCATCAAAACCCCTGAAGTTTAATATACTTCAGCTCCTATTGTGGTATTCTCTAAAGGGTGAGGGTATTGGTTTGAGTTTCAAAAGTCCAAATCTTGGATTTTCATTGTCTGTTTAATATATCTGACATGTTCTAGAATACTGATGTAACGGGGAGCCAGTGGCGCGCTCCCTCCCTGCAGTGCTGCCAACATACTGCTTGCAAGGAGCAGTGAGAACGCGGCCGGCGTCCTCGTCTCCATAGCAACAAGGGGGCGGAGAGGACTTGGCCGTGCATGCCTCCTCAGTGTGTGAGTGTGATGGATGTGGGTCACGTGACGCTGGCCAGGTCACGTGACTCATCAATTAGGCCTATTTAAACAGGCAACCTGCTTGCCACAGGTTGCCTATGATTGGTCTTTTTACCTCACCAGCAAGTTACTTGACTACGACTTCTGTTTATTGACCCAGGCTTGTGTTTGACCTTGTTCTTGTGATTTCCCTTGTACTGATGCAACCTCTTGGCTCCTGACCTCGGCTTAAATTTGACTTCGTCCTTGTGATATCCTTTGCACTTACGGGACCTCTTGGCTTCCGACCTCGGCTTGTATTTGACTCCGATCCTATGTTTTCCCCTTATTCTGACATGACCTCCTGGCTTGGTAAACATTTACGTGTCTGTGTTTTCTGTCTTAGTCTGTTGTTGTCCCCCATTGTTCCCCTCCCTGTAAGGCCCTGCACGTACGCAATCTAGGGACCGCCGTCCAGTTGTGCCCCCTCGCTTTTCGGACCTGCAAGTAGGTAGGGAAAGTGGTGTGGGTGGAGCTCCGGGCTGCACTACCAGTCGTGACAGAATCACAGGCCTTATACAATCACTGAAAAAAACGTGGTCTAAAATGGCAGAAAAGTGATCAAACCCCATATGCTGTAGCGCATATCAAACCGGGGGAGCAAATCCTGCACATGTGATCCATTGCTAACAGCAATCCCCAGCAAAAATGCATACAATGGAGGATGCCTGGAGCGGACCACATGTACCACAAAAACATTGTACACAAGGTAACCAATTGTGCGGATGTGGTTAACGATATAATCAAACAATCACTGCTAGGTGCACTGTGGTGGTAGATGCAATTGATAATATATGGCTAAACCCTCACGCTGATGTTAAAATTAGACTTTTGCTAATATATTCTTATATCAAGAACATCCTGGAGCCCGAGCACCGCGTTAAGGTATCTCAGAGTGGCACGGGACCTGACACTAACCTACCTTGCCGTATAGGCAATTGCGGAAGGAGCATACAGGCCGACACAGCCACCATCTCCTAGTTACCTCCAGCGTGTGATCACACATACAATGGGAGGAGGGAGGAGGCTGTGAGCCCCACCTACCAATGACTCATGTGACTCAGGCTGCACAGGTGCACCAGAATGTTACCATAAGATGTAAGTAATGGTACATTCAGACCTGGAGTTGCCACACCTCCAGGTGTGAATGTTCAAATACAATCACAGAAAAAAACATGGTCTAAAATGGCAGAAAAGTGAGCAAATCCTGCACATGTGATCCATTGCTAAGAGCAATCCCCAACAAAAATGCATACAATGGAGGATTCCTGCAGCGGACCACATGTACCACAAATCACAGGCCTTACCTAAAACCCATGGACGCTATGAGAGTCCTTACGGATCAGGTGCATAATCTTGCCCAGATGGTGCAGGAGCTAGCAGAGAGGCTGCAGCAGCAGGAGTTGCTTCAGACCCAAAGCATTTTTGACATTCAAGGAGAGCTGCAAACTCTCTTTTTGTTTACGCCCACACTCTTCGGGTTCTGATCAACAAAGAGTAGGCATTATTATCTCTTTGTTACAGGGAGACCCGCAAGAATGGGCTTACTCTCTCCCCTGGGCTCCCTTTGCCTAGCTACAGTTGAATCGTTTTTTCAGGCTTCAGGTGTACTCTACGATGAGCCCGATAAGTCGGCTGTGGCAGAGTCCCAATTAAAATCTCTTAGGCTTACTTTCACACTAGCGCAGGGGCGTAGCTATAGGGGAAGCAGCTGCTTTGGGGCCCAGACTCACAAGGGGCCCCCTCAGGAGGAATACTAAAAGATTTCATTTTCAGGGCCCCCTCAATAATATTATACAATGACATTATATACAGTATATACGTGTAGGAAATGGACGGAGCGGCTGCCGGGCCTCGTCTGAGAGAACAGTTTTGACCAGCCACAGGAGTGGGGGATGCGTGAGTTGGGGGTTGCGAAGAAGTTGCTGAGGGGGGGGGCCCGTTCTAAAATTTGCTGTGGGGCCCGGTCAGTTGTAGTTACGCCACTGCACTAGCGGTAGCACGGATCTGTCACCTAAAGGGTGCCGACGGATCCGTACTGCCGCTGACAAATGTGTGGAGCCGGAGCAGCGCTCCGGCCCCACACATGTTGACACATACACAGAGAACATACATACACACACACACATACATACTTACATACTCCAGCCCGGGACGCCAGCAGCACGTCTTCACGCGCCTCCTGCGCGCAGTGATGACGATTCCCCACAGCGCCCTCTGCTGGGCGCAGTGGGGAAACGTCATACCTGCGCGCAGGAGGTGCGTGAAGACATGCTGCCGGCGTCCCTGGCTGGAGTATGTGAGTATGTATGTGTATGTATGTATGTCTATGTATGTATGTCTGTCTGTATGTTTCTCTGTAGCCGGATCCGGAATGACCCCCCATTGCAAGTCAATGGAGGACAGATCCGGATTACTGGTGTGTCACACCAAACGGATCTGTCCCCATTGACATGCATTGGGGGTCATTCCGGATCCTTCTTGGTGCGGATGCCTGGACCGGAGAGCAAACCGCAGCATGCTGCGGTTTGTTCTCCGGTCTAAAGACGGAACGGAATGCTTTCAGGAGCATTCCGTTGTCTTCAGTTCAGTTTTGTCCCCATTGACAATGAATGGGGACAAAACTGAAGCGTTTTTTTCCGGTATTGAGCCCCTATGACGGAACTCAATACCGGAATTTAAAAACGCTAGTGTGAAAGTAGCCTTAGTCAGGGGGACAGGCCAGTAGAGGAATACTACACCGAATTCCTGAAATGGTGTGTTTCCTCTGGCTGGAATGATCCAGCACTTGTCAGTTCAGGTTAGGGGTCTCTGAGGACTTGAAGGATATGTTGGTCAGTTATCCTTCTCCGGACACCTTAGAGCAGACGATGACTTTAGACTGGACAGACGTATAAGGGAAAGACAAAGAGAAAGACTGACATTCCCACAGGTGGTAGTTAAACTCGACTCCCCACCCTTGGGAGTCAAATTGGAGGATTGTCTAGAGGAGCCCATGCAGCTCGGAATTACCATGCGGGATCAAAGACGCCAGAAGAGTGCCTGCTTCTATTGTGGAGAATCGGATCATTGGTTAAAGTATTATTACCTGTGGTCATTTCTTTTGGCGCTTGTAGGGGTTCCAGTGAAGCATTTATTGATTCTAGGTTCGCCTCTAATTTTATGGACCATAATTTTGCCCTATACCATTGTGTGCCCATTTTGCCTCTGGTTAGTCCCATTCATATTGTTGCTATTGACTCCACTCCTTTGGTTGGCAGAACTGTGGAATATTGTACCCGAGGTGACCCTGATAGTGGGGGCCCTTCATATGGAGTGTTGTTCTTTTCTGATTTTAAAAAATTTAACCGTGGAAATAGTTCTTGGCATGACTTGGCTCCAGGTTCATAACCCAGCCAATAACTGGTCCACGGGTGAACTAGAGAAATAGGGGTTAAAATGTCATTCCTGCTGCCTACCTGTTATTCAAGCTGGAGTCACAACGGGGTCGAAAATTCTTCCTAAGTATGTCAATGACTTTTCTGATTTGTTTTCCATGTCCGATGCTGATTTCCTTCCCCCTCATAGACCCTATGATTGTGCCATCAATCTTGGTCAGGGGTCCAAGTACCCTAAGGGTCGTATTTACAATTTGTCCGGTCCACAACGGCAGTCTATGAGGAATTACTTGAAGGAAAGCTTACAAAAGGGACATATTAGACCCTCGGTGTCTCCTATGGGGGCAGGGTTTTTCTTCGTGGTTAAAAAGGACGGTGGTTTGAGACCATGTATTGATTACAGAGAATTAAATAAAATTACTGTTAAGAACCAGTACTCTTTGCCTTTGATCCCAGATCTGTTCAATCAAATTCTTGGAGCTCACTGATTTACTGAACTCGATCTCAGGGGGCGTATAATCTTATCCGAATTAAGAAAGGGGATGAGTGGGAAACGGCGGGTCACTTTGAATATTTGGTAATGCCATTTGGTTTAAGTAACGCTCCAGCGGTTTTCCAAAAGTTTGTCAATGACATTTTTAGACAATTTATTGGGAAATTCGGGATTGTTTATTTGGATGATATTTATTATTTATTCATCTGACTGGGATTCTCATATTATACACACTAGACAGGTATTTGAGATTCTTCGCGTTTATTTGTTAAAGGTGAGAAGTGTATATTTGGAGTGCAGGAAATTTCATTTTTGGGATATATTCACACTCCAGTCCTTTAAGATGGATCCTGGGAAGGTGCAGACCATTCTTGACTGGGTGTGGCCTTCCTCTCTTAAAGCTTTACAATGCTTTCTGGGTTTTTCAAACTATTACCAGAAGTTTATTAAAAAATTTTCTATTATTGCAAAGCCTCTCACTGACCTAACCAAGAAGGGGGCAGATCTAGTTAATTGGTTGCCAGAGGCCATAGAGGCTTTTGGAACACTCAAGAGGTGTTTCATTAACGTCCCAGTATTGGTCCAACCAGACAAAGAGAGACCTTTTGTGGTTGAGGTTGATGCTTCTGAGGACAGGGTGGGGGCAGTACTCTCCCAAGGGTCACCAACTCTCACTAACCTAAGACCTTGTGCTTTCTTTTCTTGTAAGTTCTCTTCTACTGAGAGAAATTATGATATTGGAAATCGGGAGCTACTTGCTTTTAAATGGGCCTTTGAGTAATGGCATCATTTTTTTAGAGGGGGCTCAACATCACATCACTGTTCTTACTGATCATAAATATTTAATGTTTCCCAGACAGGCTAGGTACGCATTATTTTTTAAACATTTTAACTTTTGCATTACTTTCAGGCCAGGAAGTAAAAATGTCAAAGCTGATGCCGTATCCCGGAGTTTTTGTGCCTTTCAATCTCCTGACACTCCACCAGAACCTATTTTACCAGCAGGTATCATTGTGGCCTCGGTCTCCTCCGATTCGACGACCGAGATTACTGCGGGACAACACTTGGCTCTGGTACAATCACCTAAAGATAAGTTGTTTGGCCCTGGTCATTTGTGTCTCCGACTGTTAGGTGAGTGCCACAATTCTGTTTTTAGTGGTCATCCGGGCATTAATGCCACCAGGTTTTATTGGTGGCCCACTTTGTCTAGAGATATCCATTCATATGTATCCTCTTGTGAGGTTTGTGCTAGGTCCAAGACTCCTAGGTCCCGTCCGGTGGAGTTGCGACCTCTGCCCATCCCTAGTAGACCTTGGTCCCATATCTCCATGGATTTTATTACAGACCTACAGGTTTCTGAGGGTAAGTATGTTGTGTGGGTGATTGTTGACAGGTTTAGTAAAATGGTTCATTTCATTCCTCTGTCAAAACTGCCAATGCTAAGGGACTGCAAATTTTGGGACATTTTACAAGGTCTAGGTACAATGATATTGCTCCTTTGTGTTTTCTCTACTAAGGGTGGCTTCCCATATGCGTGGTATATTCCGTTATACTGTTTCACAAAACCCTTTAGAGGCATTCCGTTTTGATCCGTCCTAATAGAGTTCTATGGGCACAAACAACAGTTCTGTCTTGTTCCGTTATGGAAGACGGAAAAATAAGTCCTTTCGACAAAGGGGTTCTGCAGCAATGAGGGAATGATTTAAAAAGGCTGAAGGCAACAAATTTGAGAACATGACTAGAAGACAATGCATCCACTTGCAGAGCTGGCTAGACGGGTGAGGTGACGGGGCCTTACTACATACTGTGCTTTGGCACACTCCACATTGGTGAGCTTTGACGTCAGGCTACTCAGCATGACTGCATACTGCAGACAGGATTGTTCCATTACTACTGTAGGGCAGGAAATCATGTTTCTCAATGTCTAAGCCCTCCGAAGTTATAGTTTTATTATTCCATTGTACTCATTTTGAGCTAAAAATCATTTTTACAATTGGTCTTTATTAAAAATATGGAGTCCTTTTCTCTGTGCATGACTGAGTTGTGCTAGTAACACTACTTTCACACTAGCGTTTTTAAATTCCGGTATTGAGTTCCGTTATAGGGGCTCAATACCGGAAAAAAACGCTTCAGTTTTGTCCCCATTCATTGTCAATGGGGACTAAACTGAACTGAAGACAACCGAATGCTCCTGAAAGCATTCCGTTCTGTCTTCAGACCGGAGAACAAACCGCAGCATGCTGCGGTTTGCTCTCCGGTCCAGGCATCCGCACCAAGACGGATCCGGAATGACCCCCAATGCAAGTCAATGGGGACGGATCCGTTTGGTGTGGACACCCCAGTAATCCGGATCTGTCCTCTATTGATTTGCAATGGGGGATCATTCCGGATCCGGCTACATACATAGATACATACATACAGACATACATACATACACACATACATACATACATACTCCAGGGACGCCGGCAGCATGTCTTCACGCGCCTCCTGCGCGCAGCTATGACGTTTCCCCACTGCGCCCAGCAGAGGGCGCTGTGGGGAATCGTCATCACTGCGCGCAGGAGGCGCGTGAAGACGTTCTGCCGGCGTCCCTGGAGTATGTATGTGTGTATGTATGTATGTATGTATGTATGTCTGTGTCTTGTTCCCATGTGTGTGTTAACATGTGTGGGGCCCCATGTGTGGGGCCGGATGCCCAAAAAATTCTATTCCTTCACAGTTATGATTGTACAAATAAGCACAGTCATTATAAAAACTTTTTTTGACAACTCAGGTATGCTTTCTTGGAAAAGGAGTTATCCTAAAGATTATTATTGATAGAGCGTATTGTTGGACATTGAGTCAAGATAGGACAGTACTACTTAATAATGGCCATTGACAACTTGTTTTGACATTTAAATATGGACATGTGAGTAGTGTGATTAGAACTATCCTCCATCAGAATTGGCACATAGTACAAGAAGAAACTTAGAACATAGAGCTGTGATGCATAAACCAATTGTTTGCATTAGTGACCAAGCAATTTGCTTTCCACTTTTTGATCTTCGCCTTCCAAGAGCTATAACTTTTTGTTTTTCATTGATGCAGCCATATGACGGCTTGTTTTTTTGTTGCTTCTTTTGCATGGCAAGTTGTAGTTTTTAATGGCACCATTTTGGGATACACATAACTTACTTATTAACATTTATCAACTCTTTCCGGCGAGGGGAATGGGAACAAAAACAGCAAAACTGCCACTGAGTTTTTATGTTATAAATTTTGTGCCGTTCATTTTTCAGCATAAATAACACAGTAACTTTATTCTCTTGGTCAGCATGATTACAGCGATACCAAATGCATATAGCTTTTTTAAGCCATACCACTTTTGCACAATAAAACCCCTTTTTTATCAACAATTAAAAAAAAGAAAATGATTTTGCATCATGGCATCCTATGAACTATAACATTTTTCTTTTTCTTGCTACAGAGCTATGTGAGGACTTGATTTTTGTAGGATGACTTATAGTTGCCATTTGTGCCATTTTGGGGTACATAACACTTTTTGATTGCTTTTTGTCCCTTTTTTGTGGCAAATAAGCAAACAGCAATTCTGGCATTTTTTGTGTTCACTGTAATGGATAAATTACATGATAATTGTGTAATACGGGTCATTATGGACACAGTGATAACAAATATGTGGGGCAGATTGTATTTTTGCAATTTTTTTCCATTGAAATGTGTATTTTCATAGGTGATCTTTTGATCGTGTCTATAATTCCCTATAGTGCTTATACGCTGCAGAGAATTATACTGTCAGTGCTATACTGACACCCTATTGCATTGTCCTCAGACTGTAACGCCTTTTTCCACCTACACTACCCTTTTAGTTAAGACTTCACTTTCATTAATTCATTATGGAGTTAAATAAATATATCCGTAACACACAAAGAGAATCTTGCTTTAAAACTATCAGGGTGAGCTGAAACTGTTGCACTTATAGTGTTACTGTATCTTTCCAGCCTCATTAACACAATTGCTGCTATGCAGCGACGGTGGCCGCGCTACCACCGGCGCTGATACTGCTTTAGGTACACAATTTCCCCTTTCTATCTTTTATTAGTTTCGCTCACTACATGCGCTAAAAACTAATAACTCAGAAGCTGCCCCCCGACTTGTCAAGTCTTTACTTAAAGGGTAGTGTAGGTGGAAAAAGGCATTGATTACTGTCTGAAGAATAGGGAGTATTTAATAATAGCGCCACACCTACATTTATAGGGTCACATTGTGTTTTTATTTGCTATACTGACAGTCACCAGCGGGCTGCGCCAGACAGGCACAGCCTGCTAGGATCCACTGCAGGCAGGACTGTGGCCTTCATTAGGTCTCAGCTTGCCATGCACATTGACACCTGGCCATCTCATTTGTCAGTGGCAGAGGGAGTCTGATTTGTCTGTAATCGCTTAATTGCCTCAGATGGATGATCTAAATTCCTGTACTGCATGTGCACTGAACTCACTGCTGCGAGTCTTCAGCACCAGGCGTGAGTATGTCTACACTGCCTGGCCCTGTCAGTCAAAGCAGTGGGGGTGTAGCCAGCAAGGAAGAGCCTTTGGGTACAATGGCTACGTCCCTGTTGCACCTAGGGGCTAATTTGCATAACATTCAATTGCTTTTTTTCTCTGGATTGACAGCACATATGGAGAAGGGACAAATATTGTTAGAATGCCTTGGATTCAAGGAAAGCAAAATACCAGGTAACCCCAATTTTGACTTTCCTATCTAGTCCTCGGGAGCAGGGAAGGGATTTTGATAGATAACATGGGGGGGGGGGGGGCGGCTTAAATTTCACTGTAGAATTCTCTGATACAAAAAAAAAAAATCTGTTTTCGTAATATAAAATCTGGGCAGCCCTTTTGACCATGTATGGTGTATGGAGAAGAGTTTGTTCTTAATCCATGGAACGCTATGCAACCCTATACCTTGTGGTGTCCATTTCTCAAACTGATATATGAGTAAGTGTTAGGTGTTGTAATCCTAATGATGGCATCAGTGTCTAACTAATTTATGAAGATGACAAGTGTAAATTAATATTTAAGTGGCATCAGGTATTAATAAATAAAGTGTACAAGTATACCAAACATATAACTCATATACAGTATAAAACTAGGAAAGTAAAAAAGTATGAAACTATCTTCAGCATAAAGAAGAACAATGAAGCCATATGATCTTAACATCATCAAGTCATTCTGGAATTACATAAAGAGGCAGAAGGATTTGGGCATGCCCAGTTCCACACCTGCCTAAAATTTCCTAGGTATCTGTTATAGTTTATGATGTCTGCCCAATTAAAGTACTGGCTCCATGCTGCACGTCATACTTTTTACACCTTCACTTGCTATTTAATCTGGTTTGAATTCCAGTGTTTTTATGCTATGATCAAAAGTATAACTGAAATATGTAAGCTGATTTTAATGTCCATGTTTGTTAAAGAAAAAAAGATTTTAACGAATGCTGGATCCTCTACTTTGATTTTTCCTACTAATTATTTGGGAGTCACCCCTCTCATCGGTGCACTGGACTTGGAGGTGAGCTGATCCTAATCTACCTATTTCTATAGTCTAGGATAGGTGGGCCCAGAATACGCAGAAATACAGCTGCTAGAGCAATGGCAACAGAAAGTCAATCCAGAATCATGAGCAATGTAGTCAAGCCTGAATATGGAATAAACAGGAATGCAGTCAGACAAGCCAGGGATCAGGTAATGCACAGTTCAGGCATATAGCTGGTATCATAAAGAAATCTGCAGAGCAGTTAAAAAAAAAGTACACATAATTAGTATTGCCATATGGTGAACACCAGTATAAAAGAGGTCCACTCACCCCACCTTCCCACTGATGAATTAGGCCTCTTTCACACGAGCGTATTTGCAATCCATACATGGAGCCAGAGGCGTATCTATAGGAGGTGCAGAGGTAGCAGTCGCTACTAGGCCCAGGAGTATTAGGGGGCCCTTGTGCCACATAAGAAGACACCAATATTATGGAAAGTGCATGCTGGTCAAGTTACACTCATGGCTGGAGGAAAGGAGTTAGGTCAATAATTTGGCATGGGGGAGGGGGGGTGCCGTTTCAATGTTTGCCTCAGGTAGTACGAAGGCTATGTGCTTCCCTGGCCACAAAGCACTGAGGGAAGGGGGGCCCAAACTGTACTCTTGCACCAGAGCCATGAACCTTTAGCTATTCCCCTGCATGGAGCATATTTAGTGTACTGGGATCTGCCGCTAATGTTAATGAATAGGGCTATTCACATGGGCATATATTTTCAGTCAGTATTTGAAAGCTGCAGAATGCCCGAGTTTTGTATTTGCTTCCAAATGCTCCCATTATAGTCAATGGGAGTGCCTCAAAAATGCAGGAAGGAAGAAATACGCATGTAAATCCTGATGAAATACTGAAGCAATACCGGTGACAATACTGATGGTATATGATCCAGAATCCATGCATATTACTGAGCCGGAATATGGGCAGATTTTGATACACTTGTGTGAAAGTGGCCAACAGCCAACTTACTTTGCATAGGGTGAAAGGTATAAGTCAGCGGTGAGAAGGTAGGCTAGTTGGAGCTATCCACACAGCTCATGATTTAGAGGACGCCTTACTCGCAGGGTGATGCCAGTGCTGCAGCTAGTAAATGGTACATCTCTGAGAAACTAAATTATATACACAGAGACACCACTGGAAATAGTCACTATCTTATGCTGCTATCAGAGTAGGCAACATAAAGGTAGTGACAAATTCCCTTTAAAGACCTTTCACCACTGTATGCAATGTAATTTGCAGGCAGCATGTTATAGAGCAAGATCTGGCTCACAATTACTCGTACAAAACACTGATGTGTGAATAAAGCCTTAGGGCTCATGCCCATTCTGCAAATAGTGGGCACTGGCTGTGTGCACTCCGTACTGCCGATGCGGACTTATTGACTTGATTAGGTCCGCAATCCGCAAGATACGACAAAAGATAGGACATGTTTTATCTTTCACAGTGCAGAGGCATGGACCCGAAAGCCCACGGAAACACTTCATAGTGTTTCAGTAACTTCCGATCCATCCCTCTGCTCCGTAAAAAATAGGACATGTGCCATATTTTACCGTATTGTGCGGATTGCAGACCCATTCAAGTCAATGAGTCCGCAGCACGGAGTGTACATGGTCCACAATACAGGAGCCCTTATTCCAATATACAAGTGCATCTCAAAGTTTTTTTTTTCTCAGTAATTCAATTCGAAAAGTGAAGCACATATATTATATAGAGTCATTACAAATAGAGTGAACTTTTTCAAGTGTTTAGTTATGTTATTGTTGATGATTATGGCTTACAGCCAAGGAAAACCCAAAAATCATTATCTCAGAAAATTAGAATATTATATTAGACCAACTGTAAATTTTTTTTTAAACACTGAAATGTTGGCCAAATGAAAAGTATGTACAGTAAATGCACTCAATACTTTGTTGGGGCTCCTTTTGCATGAATGACTGCATCAATGCGGCATGGCATGGAGGCGATCAGCCTATGGCACTGCAGAGGTGTTATGGAAGCCCAGGTTGCTTTGATAGCAGCCTTCAGCTCGTCTGCATTGTTGGGTCTGGTGTCTCTCATCTTCTTCTTGACAATACTCCATAGATTCTCTATAGGGTTAAGGTCAGGCGAGTTTGCTGGCCAATCAAGCACAGTGATACTGTGGTTATTAAACCAGGTATTGGTACTTTTGGCAGTGTGGACAGGTGCCAAGTCCTGCTGGAAAATAAAAATTCCATCTCCAAAAAGCTTGTCAGCAGAGGGAAGCATGACGTGCTCTAAAATTTCCTGGTAGACCGCTGCACTGACTTTGGTCTTGATAAAACACAGTGAACCTACACCAGTAGATGACATGGCTCCCCAAACCATCACTGATTGTGAAAACTTCACACTAGAGCTCAAGCAGCTTGGATTGAGTGCCTCTCCACTCTTCCTCCAGACTCTGAGACCTTGATTTCCGAATGAAATGCAAAATTTACTTTCATCTGAGAGCAACACCTTTGACCACTGAGCAACAGTCCGGTTCTTTCTCTCCTTGGCCCAGGTAAGATGCTTCTGGCGTTGTCTATTGGTTATGAGTGGCTTGACACATGGAAGCCTTTGCAGGTGTTTTGGGTTAATTATTCTAATTTTCTGAGATAATGACTTTTGGGTTTTCCTTGGCTGTAAGCCATAATCATCATCATTAACATAAATAAACACTTGAAAAAGTTCACTCTGTTTGTAATGACTCTATATAATATATGTGTTTCACTTTTTGAACTGAATTAATGAAGAAAAAAACCCCAACTTTTTGATGATATTCTAATTTATTGAGATGCACTTGTAGGTAGTGTAAAAAGTGGAGTAACTTCTCAAGACCAAAGTGTTAGACTTAAAAGTGCGCCAAATTTATCAAACATTGTGTGACATTTGATAAATTTGATGCAAATTACAGTAATGCAGACTCCGGAAAAACTGACTATGTAAAAATCACCTCATGATAAATCCTCCTCTAAGGGCTCATGCACACGACCGTATGTATTTTGCGGTCTGTGTGCATTACATACTTTGTGGAACGGAACAACTGGCCCCTAATAGAACAGTCCTATCCTTGTCCATAATGCGGGCAATAATAGGACATGTTCTATTTTTTTGGCGGAGAGGAATGCACACGGAGTAACTTCCTGTTTTTTGCGGACCCATTGAAATAAATGGTTCCGCATACAGTCTACAAAAAAACTGAACAGACACAGAGAGAAAATAAGTTCGTATGCATGAGCCATAAGGGTGCCTGCACACAGTGTAGATTTGTGTACAGGATATCTGCAACAAAATTGCACAAAAAATACACATAAATCCAAACTATTTATTGAGATTTTGGTTTGTCTTTTGTGCACTTTTTGGTGCAGATTTGATGTGGCTTTTTCCCAGATCTCACCTTTCCATTGAAAAGGTGTACCGTATTTTTCACCCTATAAGACGCACTTTTTTTCCCCCAAAAGTAGGGGGAAAAATGTGGTGCGTCTTATAGGGCGAATACAAGTGAGCGCTTCCATAAGGAAGCGCTCACTTGTACGTAGGGACCCCCATCAGACCTCAGATCAGCCCACCCAGCCACTTAAAGACCATACTTACCTGTCCTGCGCTGCCGCTGCCCTCCGGTCCCACGCTCCGCGCTCCACTCTCTTCCCTGCCAGCGCGCACTATGACCTGACGCTGCAGCGTCACGTTATAGTGCGCGCCGGCAGGTAAAAGAGTGGAGCGCGAGACCGGAGGGCAGCGGCAGCGCAGGACAGGTAAGTATGGTCTTTATAAGTGGCTGGGTGGGCTGATCTGAGGTCTGATAGGGGCACAAGACGCTGATCTGAGGTCTGAAGGGGGCAAAAGACACTGATCTGAGGTGTGAAGGGCGCACAAGACGCTAATCTGAGGTCTGTTGGGGGCACATTCTGCTGATCTGAGGTCTGATGGGGGCACATACTGTTGATCTGAGGTCTGATGGGGGCACATTCTGCTGATCTGAGGTCTGATGGGGGCACATTCTGCTGATCTGAGGTCTGATGGGGGCACTTTCTGATAATCTGAGGTCTGGTGGGCGCGCAGTGAGATGGTATGGGGGCACAGTGGGCTGATATCGGGCCATAGTGGGCTGATCTGAGGTCTGGTGGGGGGCTGACATGGAGGGCTGATGAAGTTCTGACATGGAGGACTGATATGGGGGTCTGATGTGATGTCCTGAAATTTCTGGGCAGTCTGATAAGAGGATCTGATGAAAAATATTTTTTTCTTATTTTCCTAGACTAAAACCTCAGTGCGTCTTATGGGCCGCTGTGTCTTATAGGGCGAAAAATACGGTAATTCACACAAGAAAAATTCCACAATTGACATGCTGCAGATTTTAAAATCAACACAGCAGTCAATTTCTGCACATAAGGAAAAAAAGCAAAGTGTACATAAGATCTGGTACAGTATTACGCTGTGGCTTTTGCACATGAAAATCTGTGCAGAAAAAGTCACTGACAACATACAGGAACTTTCACATAATTTATTAAGTTATGCTTTAAAATGCCAATTGGTACATTCATGTATTTTTTTAAAAAAAAGAGCTGTTAATACACTGGCTTCCCAGGCACGTGTGAATCAGACATTACTTTCTTGCTATCAGAGTTACCAGTGGAGCAGAATACGTAGTGAGAAGTATTGCCTATTTTGTCTCAAAATTCAACTTTCTACAACAGAGGAGAAAGGAAAACTTAGAGAGCTAAACCCTTACTACATCTGACTCTGTCCTACCTAGTGAAACTAAGCCTATTCATTTCTGTAGTGCTATCTTTCATCAATGGTCCTCCTTAGCACCTTCAGCTCAGCTATAACACATACTGGGTGTCATTTACTAAGACTAGCTTTTAATACTGGTCTTAGATCGCCCCCTACACTGCCTTAGGAGGCATGTGCCTCTTCATAACTCAGGTGAAAAAATAAAATAAAAACTGTGCAAAAACAGCCATTTTTTGATCACCTTGCGACAAAAAAGTGTAATATTGAATGATCAAAAAAAATCATATGTACCCAAAAATGGTACCAATAAAAAACGAGCCCCTACACAAGATGTTTGGCAAAAAAAGTGAAAAAAATATGGCTTTGATAAAACCGAGACACAAAAACATGATTTTTTAAAATTCAAAAATGCTTTATTATGTTAAAATAAAACAAAAAAGGTGCACAGCCATTTTTTTCTTACATTGCCTCACAAAAAATGTAACATCGAGCGAGCAAAAATCGTATGTACCCCAAAATAGTAACAATAAAACTGTCACCTTATCCTGTAGTTTACAAAATGGGGTCATTTTTTGAGAGTTTCTACTGTAGGGATGCATCAGGTGGTCTCCAAATGCAACATGGCAGCACGGTGAACTCTGCCCTCCAAGATCCATATGTTGCTCCTTCCCTTCTTTGCCCTGCCGTTTGCCCATACAGCAGTTAACGACTACATATGGGGTGTTTCTGTAAACTGCAGAATCAAGGTAATAAATATTCAGTTTTGTTTGGCTGTTAACGCTTGCTGCCTTACAGGAAAAAATTGATAAAAATTGAAAAAATCTGCAAAAAAAGCGAAATTGTGAAATTTCTCTTCTATTTTCCTTTCATTCTTGTGGAACACCTAATGGATTAACAGTTTGTAAAATCATATTGAATAACTTGAGAGTTGTAGTTTCCAAAACGGGGTCATTTATGGGTGGTTTCTATTATGTGAGCCCCCACAAACTGACTTCAGAATGGAGTTTTGGAAATTTTCTTAAACATTTTAAAAACTGCATCTAAAATTCTAATATGGGAAGACATATGGGAAATGTAAAATAATAATAATTTTTTGAGGTATCACTATCTGTCTTAAAAGCAGAGAAATTGAAATACCAAGTTATTGGTAAACTTTGGATTTTTTTGTATAACTAAAGGTGAAATAAATCAACTCAAAATTTGCTACTGTCATGAAGTAACCGTGTCACGAGAAAATAATCTCAGAATGGCTTGGATAAGTAAAAGGGTTCCAAAATTATTACCACATAAAGTGACATATGTCAGATTTGCAAAAAATGGCCTGGGCAGGAAGGTGAAAACTGGTCCAGGGTAGAAGGTGTTAAAGCCCTGGTCCTTACCCCCAGCCTATTCACCCCCTCATTCTTCTACAGCATCATGGCTTGGGAGCCTACTGTTGGAGGATCCATACAAGGGGCAGGGGTCTGGGAGCCAACTTGCGTATTCTTATGTGGCGAGCAGTTGGTTTTGCGTAAAAGATCTGGTGTTATAAACATTAACGCCTTCAGGACCCTGCAATATTCCATTTTTGTTACTGCCTGCTTTTTATGGGTTTTCTTTTTTACAACATTCCCTATGTGGAAAAACAGAACTGTTACCTTCATTCTGTGGGTTAGTACGATTAATACTATACCACATTTATATTTTCTTGTGTTTTAATATGTAAAAAAAAATGCAAACTGAAAAAAAAGATTTTTTTTCTTTGCATCACCATATTTTGACCTCCCATGATTTTTTAATAGTCACATCTAAAGAGCTGTGTGAGGGCTCATTTTTGCAGAGTGATCTGTAGTTTATTGATGCCATTTTGGAATGTGTATGACTTTTTGATCACTTTTTATTCTATTTTTGGGGAAGTGAACTGTCCAACTGTCACTGTATGGGATAAATACATTTATATTTCAATAGTATGGGCATTTTGGGACGTGGTGATATCTATGTTCTTTATTTTATTATTTGTTTTTACTTTTGTTTTTAATAATGGGAAGGTTGATTTGAATTTTCATATATATTTTTTTAAACTTTTTTTTTTAAGTCCCACTAAGGGACTTGAACTTGCAGTCCTTTGATTACTTCGGTTAGGGCTGTATTGTCACGGGGAGCCGGCGGCACTCTTCCTCCGTGATGTGCGTCCTCGTCTCCATGACAACAGGGGCGGGGAGGAGCCGGCGCGTATTTAGTCTCTGCGCGGCCAGCATCATCCCCACTCCCCTTAGACAACTAGCGGGCGGGGTTCTGAGCGCTGGCAGGGAGGCCAGCACTCAGTTGTGAATTATTTATGTTTTAGGTCATGTGACACTGGCCACGTCACGTGACCTAACTGGATCTTTGGGCGCTGCTTCGTCACGTGACCTACTTGAAGGCCTATTTAAATAGGCAGCTTGCTGGCCACAGGTTGCCTGTGACTGGTCTAACTACCTCAGTGTGTTTGCTACAGAGACTTTTGAATTTGACTTTGGCTGTTGTTATCTTACTATTCTCTCGCCTCCTCCCTTGTACTGCGTTCTCTCTTGGCTTGACCTCGGTGTGTTATTGGATTTAGCTTTTGGATCTCCCTTGGTTTTTCATGTACTCTCCTGGTTTAGACTTCAGCTCGGCAACTTTGATATTTCTTGTGGTTCTGTTTTGTTTATTATTTTCTCCTGTTTACTCCCCTTCCCTGTACGTCCCAGCACGTACCTAGGTATGGGACTGCCGTCTAGTTGTACGCCATTGCCTAGGACAGGTCGTGCAAGTAGGTAGGGTCAGAGGTGGGGTTGAAGTCAGGGCTCACTTTCCCCCTGTCGTGACAGAATCACAGGCCATTACCGTCATGGAGCCGTTGTGAGTCCTTACTGACCAGATGCATAATATGGCCCAAATGATACAAGATCTGGCAGAAAGACTCCAGCGTCAGGAGCAGCTTCAGTCCTCACCTGTAGCTGCTTCCTCCATTCAAAACTTAGAACCCCACATTAAACTGCCCGACCATTTTTCGGGGGATCGAAAAATTTTTGTCACATTTAAAGAGAGTTGTAAACTCTACTTTCACTTGCGCCCTCACTCCTTGGGCTCCGAGTAGAAGAGTCGGGATCATAACCTCGCTGCTGCAGGGAGACCCACAGGAGTGGGCTATTTTGCTTCCCTCAGACTCTCCCTGTTTGTCGTCTGTGGAAGCATTTTTAGGTCTTCTCTATGATGAGCCTGATAAGGCCGCAGTTGCCGAGAACCAACTCAGATCTCTCCGTCAGGGTAACCGTCCAGTTGAGGACTACTGCACTGAATTTAGGAAATGGTGTTTCCTCAGGCTGGAATGATCCAGCGCTAAAAAGTCAATACAGGTTCGAACTTCCTGAGGACCTCAAGGACTTATTAGTAAGTTATCCCTCCCCTGATACCTTAGACTCGACTATGACGTTAGCTATCAGACTGAACCGACGTTTTACGAGAGAGACAGAGAGAACGCCTGACTACTACTACTCAAATGGTTGTTCCACCTGACGCTCCTCCTCTGAGACTACTAGTGGTGGATCCTCAAGAAGAGCCAATGCAGCTTGGGATAACCGTGAGAGACCAGAGACGTTTGAGAGGGGCCTGTTTCTACTGTGGCGAGACGGATTACTGGCTCCAGCAATGTCCTAAACTTCCTCCTTCAAAGAAAGTGTTCCGTCCGGTTTCCCCGATGAGTAAGGTACCTCCCAGGGTGGTAAGAGAGAAATTTTTGTTACCAATTACCATTTCTGATGGCATGCATAAGGGTTCGGGAAAGGCATTTATTGACTCAGGGTCTGCATCTAATTTAATTGATTATAGTTTTACCTTATCTCTTGGGATACCAATAATTCCTTTAAGGAGTGTTATCCGTATTATTGCCCTCGATTCCACCCCTCTTTCCAATGGGACAGTGGAGTTTTGTACCCCTGAGGTTACTTAAACTGTTGGTGCTATACAGTGCCTTGCGAAAGTATTCGGGCCCCTGGAATTTTTCAACCTTTTGCCACATTTCAGGCTTCAAAGAAAAAGATATAACATTTAAATTTTTTGGTGAAGAATCAACAACAAGTGGGTCACAATTGTGAAGTGGAACGAAATTTATTGGATCATTTAAACTTTTTTTGTAGTAATAAAACTGAAAAGTGGGGCGTGCAAAATTATTCGGCCCATTTACTTTCAGTTCAGAAAACTCACTCCAGAAGTTCATTGAGGATCTCTGAATGATCCAATGTTGTCCTAATTGACTGATGAAGATAAACAGAATCCACCTGTGTGTAATCAAATCTCCGTATAAATGCACCTGCTCTGTGATAGTCCCAGGGTTCTGTTTAAAGCACAGAGAGCATCATGAAGACCAAGGAACACACCAGGCAGGTCCGTGATACTGTTGTGGAGAAGTTTAAAGCCGGATTTGGATACCAAAAGATTTCCCAAGCTTTAAACATCCCAAGGAGCACTGTGCAAGCGATCATATTGAAATGGAAGGAGTATCAGACCACTGCAAATCTACCAAGACCCAGCCATCCCTCTAAACTTTCATCTCAAACAAGGAGAAGACTGATCAGAGATGCAGCCAAGAGGCCCATGATCACTCTGGATGAACTGCAGAGATCTACAGCTGAGGTGGGAGAGTCTGTCCATAGGACAACAATCAGTCCAACACTTCACAAATCTGGCCTTTATGGAAGCGTGGCAAGATGAAAGCCATTTCTCAAAGATATCCATAAAAAGTCTTGTTTACAGTTTGCCACAAGCCACCTGGGAGACACACCAAACATGTGGAAGAAGGTGCTCTGGTCAGATGAAACCAAAATCGAACTTTTTGGAAACAATGCAAAATGATATGTTTGGCGTAAAAGCAACACAGCTCATCACCCGGAACACACCATCCCCACTGTCAAACATGGTGGTGGCAGCATCATGGTTTGGGCCTGCTTTTCAGCAGCAGGCACAGGGAAGATGGTTAAAATTGATGGGAAGATGGATGGAGCCAAATACAGGACCCTTCTGGATGAAAACCTGTTGGAGTCTGCAAAAGACCTAAGACTAGGACAGAGATTTATCTTCGAACAAGACAATGATCCCAAACATAAAGCAAAATCTACAATGGAATGGTTCAAAAATAAACGTATCCAGGTCTTAGAATGGCCAAGTCAAAGTCCAGACCTGAATCCAATTGAGAATATGTGGAAAGAGCTGAAAACTGCTGTACACAAACGCTCTCCATCCAGCCTCAAAGAGCTCGTGCTGTTTTGCAAGGAAGAATGGGCAAGAATTTCAGTCTCTAGATGTGCAAAACTGATAGAGACATACCCCAAGCAACTTGCAGCTGTAATTGCAGCAAAAGGTGGCGCAACAAAGTATTAATGCAAGGGGGCTGAATAATTTTGCATGCCCCACTTTTCAGTTTTATTATTACAAAAAAAGTTTAAATGATCCAATAAATTTCGTTCCACTTCACAATTGTGAAAAAAATTATATCTTTTTTTTTGTAGCCTGAAATGTGGCAAAAGGTTGAAAAGTTCCAGGGGGCCGAATACTTTCGCAAGGCACTGTACATTCCGAAATTTGTTCCTTTTTGATTTTGAAATATTTACCTGCTGATCTTATCCTAGGTATGCCTTGGTTACGGGATCATAACCTGATAATTAATTGGTCCACTGGGAACTGGAGAAATGGGGTACAAATTGTAATAAGTGTTGTAAGTCTGTGTTACAAGCTGGGGTTACCGTTGATTCACCAAAACTCCCCCAGTATATTAGCGATTTTACGGATGTGTTCTCCATGTCAGAGACAGACTTCCATCCTCCTCATAGACCTTATGATTGTTCCATCAAACTCATTGAAGGATCCAAATATCCTAAGGGTCGAATTTACAATCTATCTGCCCCAGAGTGTCAGGCTATGAAGGATTATTTGAAGGAGAGTCTGCTTAAGGGGCACATAAGGCCCTCTGTGTCACCAATGGGGGCAGGTTTCTTTTTGTCAGTAAGAAGGATGGAACTTTAAGGCCCTGCATAGATTACCAGGAACCAAATGGGCCTTTGAAGAATGGCGCCATTTTTTGGAGGGGGCTATGCACCGTGTCACGGTCCTTACGGAACATAAAAACCTGAAGTTCCTTGAGTCTGCTAGACAATTGAATCCCAGGCAGGCTAGATGGGCTTTGTTTTTTACCCGGTTTGATTTTTGTGTCACCTTTAGGCCCGGAAGTAAAAACGTCTAGGCCGATGCTTTGTCTTGAAGCTTCCATGCTTTCCAGCCTCCTGATGTTCCTCCTGAACCCATCTTGCCAGCAAGTATGATTGTGGCTGCCACTACGTCTGATTTGACCGTTGAAATCTCTGAGAAACAACATCCGGCTCCACCTGATTCTCCCAGAGATAAGTTGTTTGTACCAGTTCATCTGCGTTTCCGACTTCTGGGTGAGTGCCATAATTCTGTTTTAAGTGGTCATCCGGGTATTAATGCCACTAAAGAACTTGTCTCTAGATGTTTTTGGTGGCCTTCCATATCTAGAGATGTTCAGGCCTTTGTGGCTTCCTGTAGCGTCTGTGCCAGGTCCAAGACTCCTAAGACACGTCCGGTGGGTGAGTTACTTCCCTTACCCGTTCCCGATAGACCGTGGTCCTACGTGCCTATGGATTTTATCACTGACCTGCCATGCTCTGAGGGTAAGACAGTGGTATGGGTTGTGGTGGACAGGTTCAGTAAGATGTGCCACTTCATTCCTTTGCCCAAATTACCCAATTCCAAGACCTTAGCTTCTTTGCTTATTGACCATATTGTTAGGATACATGGCATTCCCGAAAACATTGCGTGAGATAGAGGCGCTCAGTTTATTTCTAAGTTTTGGAGGGCCTTTTGCCGTAAGATTAATATTAGTTTGTCATTCTCGTCAGCCTTCCATCCGGAAAACAACTGTCAAACTGAACGTCTTAATCAGTCTTTGGAGCAGTATATTAGGTGTTATGTTGCTGATAATCAACTTCTGTGGACTAAGTATTTGTCTTTCGCCGAGTTTGCTATTAATAACCAAGTAAATTCTTCCTCTGGTGTGTCGCCGTTCTTTTGTAACATGGGGTTTCATCCGCGATTTGGGTCTTTCTCCTCGACAGCTTCTTTAGTTCTGGAGGTTAATCTCGTCATTCAAGAACTTTGCACAGTTTGGGCCCAGGTTCAATCGAACCTGAAAAAAGCCCAGGAAATTCAGAAGGTTAAGGCTGATAAGAAACGTTTGCGAGGTGTTGACTTTAAAGTGGGGGATAGAGTGTGGTTATCCACTAAGAATCTACACTTGAAGGTACCTTCTAATAACTTCGCCCCACGTTTTATTGGTCCATATGATATTACTCAGGTTATTAATCCGGTGTCCTTTAAGTTGCACCTACCCGACTCCTTTCGTATACACAATGTTTTCCATAAGTCTCTACTTAAGAACTATGTCGCACCAGTTTGTCCTGCTGAGGAGCCTCCGTAGCCGGTGGAGGTGGCAGGACAATTGGAACACAAGGTATCTAGAATGGTGGATGTGAGAAAGGTGCGAAATTCTTTTCAATATTTTGTGCACTGGAAGGGGTTTGGTCTGGAGGAGAGGTCCTGGGTACCAATCACCAAGATACATGCAGACACTCTGATTAGGAGATTTCATCAGTCTCATCCATGAGAAACCGGCTCTGGCAGGTAAGGGTCGGTGGCCCCTCGTGAAAGGTGGGGTACTGTCACGGGGAGCCGGCCACACGATTCCTCCGTGTGGCGCCGCTGGACTTCCACTGCTGTGCGTCCTCGTCTCCATGACAACAGGGGCGTGGAGGACCCGGCGTGCATTTAGTCTCTGCGCGGCCAGCGTCATCCCCACTCCCCTTAGACAATAGCGGGAGGGGTTCTGAGCGCTGGCAGGGAGGCCAGCACTCAGTTGTGAATTATTTATGTTTTAGGTCACGTGACACTGGCCACGTCATGTGACCTACCTGGATCTTTGGGCGTTGGCATGGAAGCCAGCGCTCAGCTATTCCAGGATTAGAATTAGGTCATGTGACCTACTTGAAGGCCTATTTATACAGGCAGCTTGCTGGCCACAGATTGCCTGTGATTGATCTAACTACCTCAGTGAGTTTGCTACAGAGACTTTTGAATTTGACTTTGGCTGTTGTTATCTGACTATTCTCTCGCCTATCTGACTATTCTCTCACCTCCTCCCTTGTACTGCGTTCTCTCTTGGCTTGACCTCGGCGTGTTATTGGATTTGGCTTTTGGATCTCCCTTGGTTTTTCACGTACTCTCCTGGTTTAGACTTCAGCTCGGCAACTTTGATATTTCTTGTGGTTCTGTTTTGTTTATTATTTTCTCCTGTTTACTCCCCTTCCCTGTACGCCCCAGCATGTACCTAGGTAAATTTGCGGAATGTCAATTTAGCTTAAATTTAGCTTTCCATTGTGGATTTCACCCCTTGCAATGCAGAGGGTGAAATTTGCAGCAAATCTTCAAATCAGTTTCAGCTGTGGAATTGTGCCAAAATCCACAGTGGAAAATCTGCTGACAAATATCTGCCCTGTGAGGCAATACCATACCAATAAAGTTGAGAAACATTCAACAATGCCCATGTAATCCTTGTGAATGACCTAATTCCTATAAAATTTTGCTGACCATATGTTCCCAGATATTTTCCTAAGTGAAATATCAAAGTGTGGTCTAACTAGCATTGATTGTGACTTGACACTATCGCAGCCCTGGCCAGCATATTTCAAACTGTTTAGCAATATGTGTTTAGGTTTCATGCAGACTGTCCTTCTGCTCTGTGGCAATTTTAAAATCTACATTTGCATCACTGCTTTCCAAAATACTAAAAAGAGAGTCAATAATTGAGAACGCACCACCTGGCTATTCATTGGCTAGTGCCTGTTATATAATTTTACGCCAGAATGTACTCAAGGTTTTCCCAAATAGCGGCAAAAAATGTTTATTAAACATTTACCACCAGCAATCTGCACAGAAAATGTACAAAAGCAAAGCATTATATAAAACTTACAGCTCTGGTACCAAAACTGTTTTATTTTTATCTCAGGCAAAGAAAGTGCTGGCCTTTTCTTTTAAAGATGCAGATTATTGAACAATATACACTCTCTCAACCTTGAAATTCCAACATCAAAAAGGACAAGCCATAAGTCGCTAAGATCTGCAGATAATTACATTTTCAAGTACCTATCTCTAATCCGTGACATGTGGGAGACACATAAAAGACAGATTGAAAGCAAAGTTTTTTAGCCACATGAAACCTAAAAAATCAGATGAAGTTTTGTGGGATGATTGCACGATGCTTCCTCTTGGTCAAAGCGCCAGTTTTATCCACCTGTTGCAAACTGGGAGGGACAGAATCCTTGAACTCAGAGACCTTGGTTTGTCACTCAGTAGATTGCTACGCACCTAGGTCAAGATGTCGCCACTATTTAACATTGCATGTCCCGGTGGTTGGGAGAATAATGACGAACTGGAATGACAGCAAGAGGTGCACAGAAGTGGACAGATCGTCTGATTAGAAAAATGGCAGAATTGCACATAGTGATTCATTCTTTACTGCAAGTAAAATTGGACATCACATCCCAAGTCTAGGGTGGTAAACCGTCTACACAAACCATCAGAAGGCATTTGCATGACACTGGACTACAACACAGACATCCAGCTAAAGGTGTTCCATTGACCTCATGCCACCGCTTTCAAAGGCTATGATGGTGCACAGCAAGATGGCAATGGAGGTATATCCTCTTCAGCAATTAGCCCCGATTTTGTCTCAGATGCAATAATTACTGAAGCCTGAGATTGGTCTGAAAACCATGTGGGCAATGCCATGAAGAGGGCTTCACAGGAAAAGTCATACTGGTCCTACTTCGAGGATTACGGTGTGGGGTGGCATAATGTACGGTAGCTGGACTCATCTAGTCTTCATTTCAGGTATACAAACAGGTCACACGCATTGATTTGATCGTGGAACCAAGAGCCATTTTTCAACAGGACGCCAGTCTGAATGTTGCCCATGCTATTTTGAGCAGCCTGCGTGGCCTAAACGTGCTACCTTGGCCTGCAGTCTCTCTGGACTTTTCTACTATCAAGCAAATTTGAGACATCATTAGTTGGCAATTGCAAAGGAGCTGCAACCAGCAGATCTTGAAGCTTTGCATGCCAAGTGCATTTACCATGGCAGAACATTCCTCAGATAACCATTAAAAGGGTTATCCAGTAATGATTTAAAATAGCCACCAGCCATTAAAGTCAATAGGGTAGGTGGGCACAGATGTGTTTTGATCAAAATATATTGGCTAAGATTTTATCATTAGAGTGAGGGCTTAGTCCATATGTTGTGTTTGCATCTTTTGTAATAGTGCATTATTTTCTGTGACTTTATAAATGCAGCCATGCACATCCACATATTTACTATCATATTGTGCAGAATGTTTTCTATCTTTTTTCCGTGATCTTTTTGATATGTCTTGAGGGAGTAGCACCTTCTGGTGTGAATGCGCTTCTATCCCAGAAGTAGCATTCATGTGCACTTTTGCCCCACTTACCTAATAGGTGACCTTGATTAAGGTGGTACATATAGGTGTGTGCTCCTCCTCTCATTGGTTGCTGGATGCATATAGAAGTAACTAGGAGCAGCACACTATATGTGCAGGGTCTGCTCCCCTGAATATAGATGCACAACTGCATAGATAGGTTTACAGTAGGACCTGCCTGACTGAGACCACCGTGGCGCTGGGTAGGTGGGCACAGATGTGTTTGATCAAAATATATTGGCTGAGAGTCTTAGATTTTATCATTAGAGTGTGGGCTTAGTCCACATATTACTTTTGCATCAATTGTTTTAATGCATTATTTTCTGCGAAAATTAGCTTGCTCATTAAGGTGTTAAATAAGCACCTAAAGCACCTGAATTTTGTACAACTTTATGGACGTAATAAATACAGGATTTACAATCAAAAGTAACATTTTCAGGACTGTTTTTCCAATTTTAATATGACTGTTAGGTTGTTGATGTATTTTGTAATTCTGGAGGATTTAGATGATACATAGGTGGACTCAAACTTAAAGGCAAAGATAAAAATGAAAATACTCAAAGAACATATTGTTAAAAACTCTTAAATGTCTTTAATTATTTATATTTGTTCCTTTAGTATATGGAACAATCAGTCAAGTAGCTAAAATGGTGGCTCTTGGATTTATGATTATAAAATCCATCATTCTCCTGACACTGCAGGACGGCTGGTGCGAGAAAGCAGAGCACAGAATCCTATGTAAAGTCTGCCGGTCTCAGCACTGTGAAGCTATATATTATGTGCAGATGACAGCTCCGCTGTGTCCCTGTGCTTCAGAAAGGAGTTTACCTCATCCCATACTTGGAGACTGCAGTGTAGGAATGAGGAGCAGACGTGCTGCTGTTGGAGAAGCGCTTCTTCAGAAAACACCTCAGCTTGCCAGTACAGGATGAGGCCGGCAGACTTTACATAGGGCTCTGTGCTATGCTTTCTCACACCCAGGGGTGGACTGGGAACTTAAAGTGGTCCTGGAAAAAATACTAAAAGTGGCCCCGTTCTGTAGTCTGGTCCAAATTAGTGGAAGGCAGGACCAGCAATACCATGTTGTGGCACATTATACCACCCCAACAGAGCCAAATACCACAGCCCATCACAAAATACATTCCCAAAAACTTCAACTGGCCGACCGTGAGGAGGGCGCAGGTGGCCCTCTGGGCATCGGCCCACCGGGAAATTTCCCTGTAAGGTCTATGGCCAATCCGCCCCTGCTCACACCAGCTGTCCTGCAGTGTCACGAGAAGGACGGATTTTAGGGTCATAAATCCAAAAGCTGCCATTTTAGCTACTTAACTGACTGTTCCCTAGACTAAAGGAGCAATTATCAATAATTAAAGACATTTAAAGACAAAGAGTTTATAAGAACTTCAGTATTTTAATTTTTATCTTTCCCCGAGAACCCCTTTAATGTTGTAGGCGGGGTTACACAAGTAGTCAGGGACAATAAATGTAGGCAGGGACAACTGAAGTAGGCGGGGCCTGCAATGTAGCACAAACTGCCGCTCCAGCAGAACCAAATAGCACAGTGCTGCACAATAAAAAGAAGCAAATACCACAGAACAGCACAAAATACTGCCACCTTCACCACAGTATTCAACTGTTTCAACTTCCTGAGGACAGTTATAAAGATCTAGGAGGCCACCTGTGGCCACTGGCCAGGTGCATAAGTACCTGATGCTCCTAGCATTTATTAATGCTTAGAGCATGAGATTGTTATGTATCCGGCTGACGGCCAGGAGGAAGGCTCAGGAGGCCCACTGGGAATCAACCCACCAGGAAATTTCCCTGTAAAGTCTATAGCCAGTCCGCTGCTGAGATGATATAAACAACCAGTCTGGACTGCTCCTGCCTATTTTTTTTTTTTGTCTGCCACCCCTTTCTCTGTGATTGAGATTTATTTGTATTGACCTTATTATATTTTCCTATCAGAATCTTATTTGCTGATGTTCACCAATACCAAGAATGCAGACCATCAGAATCGTAATTTCTAATGTAAGCTACACACCCTTTCTCAAATGCCATGTTAAACCACATAGGGCGGTCCCTCTGGAAACATTAGCTCCGACAGATATGGCTCAACTATGTATTACAAGGTCTTCTATTTGATTTGGTGCTGTTTAGTGTTACTACTACTGTGTGGCCACCTGCAGCTTTTTCTATTCACAAAATCAGACCACCAGGAGTTCAGCCACAAGACCTTCGGGCAATGGCTGCATACTGTGGTGGCTTCATTTTTAAAAGGAATCGTCTGGTGGGACTGTCAGCTTAATTTGTCTGCTCGGAAAACCTAGGAAAAAATTAATCAAGGTATCTGTTTATGAATTTCTGATGGGTATGGATAAAACACATGCTGCTTTTCCTTTGTTTTAAATAATCCATAGCCATCAAATGGGGACTTCTTTAACCTCCAGTGCAAAAATATTATCTCCACTACGCAACGTCTCTGCTCAGAAGCCAACATGTGGGCACATATCATCTCTCTGGTGTATGCCCACAGAAATGTAGCCTCTTAAAGGCAAATGAATTAAAGGTGAAAGTCTTCTCTCATTGAAGAACAAATAGAGCTACAGAAGGTTTTCATAAAGCTTTCTTGTTTGTTACACTTGTGCAAGTACTGTAGTTGTGTTTGGTGTTACATAAGCCAAGCAGCTGTTCAGGCAGGGTGCGTTAATATTTTAGCAGGTAAATTATTCATAGAAGTATTCATCTTAAATACTCGAAGAGGAACAGGTAGAACCAACTTAGAATGGCTACACAGAAGAGAGGACAAACATCCATGCCAGCAAAATATCTTTTAGCTGAAGATGGCAACATGGACCAAAGCCCCAGTTTCATTGTTCATCCGTGTAGACATGCAACTGTTATGCCTTGTTTAGCCTCCATAGATCAATACTTACCTAACCACCAGAGGAAACCTCCAAGTCATAATAGTGACGCTTACAGGTATTAAAGGACCCTTCATTTTGTGTGTGCTTTAGTATGTTTTTGTATTTATATAGCCTTTTCTATATTACTACTTTCTTTCACTAATGCTTGCTACTTGAACGGTTATTGTTTTGTACACAAATATACTTGCAATACATTATCCAACTAAACCACTGCATAAACCTAGAATAGTATAACTACAGATATTTACCAGAACAAATACATACAAATGGCAATGGCAGGTAAGAGATGATATCATGAGGACAACAGTGTTTTTAAACTATTTAAGAATCATAAAGGGAAATTTATCAAAACTGGTGAAATGGGGAAATGGCTTAGTTGTCCATAGCAACCAATCAGATTCCAACTTTTACTAAACCAGTTTTCATTTACACCAGTTTTGATAAATCTCCTATATAGAATTTTACTATTCTGTTAAAAAGTTGGAGTGTTTAGCACCATCGAAGTCAATTGCAACAACAGAAAAAAGGCATTTATAGGTAATCTGTAAAGCTCCAATATCATTAGCAACACTACCGTAGTACAGGACTTTGAAATATAATTATTTTTCGAAACAACTGTATAATTGGAAATTTGGAGCACATTTATTAAGACCGGTGTTATAGATGCCCGTCTTAACATGTTGCTGACCTACGATGAGAATGCTCGTCCTAACCGGCCGGTATTTAACGCCTTAGGATGAGCATTCTTGTCCTAGGGTTAACCGGCAGTGTGACACATGCTGCCGCGATCCGCAGCAATGGCCTGGCTGATACTGACATCCGGGAACTCTGCTGTATCCGCCAGCATTGGTGATAACACAGATGCCGGCGGATTAACCCCCTGTATGCCGCGGTCACGCTGACCGCGGCATACAGCGGGTTTGTGGCAGCTTGTACAACCCCATTGGGTCTCCGTGCTGCGGTGGGGGGGACCCAATGGTTGCTATGGCAGCCCCGATGCCTTGCACAGGCATCAGGACTGCCAGCTACGGAAGCCCAGGAGATCCAGCCACAGCGCTGGGTCTCCTAGGCAACTGTCAGCGTCTTACAGTGTGAACTGTAACAATGAAAAAAAAATTAAAGTTTCAATAAAAATGAAAAAAGGCCCTTCCCCATAAAAAGAGACATATAAAATTGTAAAAAATAGATTAAAAAATAAAGAAGGTAAAAGATTAGGTATTGCCACGTTCGTAACAACCTGCTCTATAAAAATATCACATGAGCCACCCCACCTGGTCAACACCGTAAAAACTAAAAAATAAAAACTGTGCTAAAAAAAGCCATTTTTTTGTCAACTTTCATCACAAAAAATGTAATACCAAGCGATCAAAAAGTCATATGTACCCAAAAATAATACCAATCAAACCGTCATCTCATCTCGCAAAAAATGAGCCCCTACCTAAGACAATTGCCCAAAAAATAATATAAAATATGGCTCTCAGACTATGGAGACACTGAAACATGATATTTTTTTCTGTTTCAAAAATGCTATTATTGTGTAAAACTTAAATAAATTTAAAAAAGCATACATGTTAGGTATCGCCACGTCCGTAACAACCTGTTCTACAAAAATATCACATGACCTAACCCCTCAGGTGAACACCGTAAAAAAAATTTAAAAAATAAAAACGGTGTAAGAAAAGCCATTTTTTGTCACCTTACATCACTAAAAGTGCAACACCAAGCGATCAAAAAGGCGTATGCCCCCAAAAATAGTACTAGTCAAACCGTAATCTCATCCCGCAAAAAATTAGCCCCTACCTGGGACAATCGCCCAAAAAAAAAAAAAAAAAACTACAGCTCTCAGACTATGGAGACACTAAAACATAATATTTTTTTGTTTCAAAAATGCTATTATTGTGTAAAACAAATAAAACAAAGTATACATATTAGGTATTGCCACGTCCATAATGACCTGCTCTATAAAATATCACATAATCTAACCCCTCAGGTGAACACAGTAAAAAAATAAAATAAATGATGTAAAAAAGCTATTTTTTTTGTCACCTTATATCACAAAAAGTGTAATACCAAGCGATCAAAAAGTCATACGCACCCCAAAATAGTACCAATGAAACCGTCATCTCATCCCGCAAAAAATGAGCCCCTACCTGAGACTATAACCCAAAAAATAAAAAAACTATGGCTCTCAGACTATGGAGACACTAAAACGTGATTTTTGTTTCAAAAATGCTATTATTGTGTAAAACTTAAATAACAAAAAGTATACATATTAGGTATTGTCGTGTCCGTAATGACCTGCTCTATAAAAATATCACATAATCTAACCCCTCAGGTGAACACAGTAAAAAAATAAAATAAACAATGTAAAAAAGCTATGTTTTGCCACCTTACATCACAAAAAGTGCAATAACAAGTGATCAAAAAGCCATACACAACCCAAAATAGTATCAATCTAACAGTCATCTCATCCCGCAAAAAATTAGCCGCTACCTGAGACAATCGCCCAAAAAATAAAAAAAACTACAGCGCTCAGACCATGGAGGCACTAAAACATGATTTTTTTTGTTTCAAAAATGATATTATTGTGTAAAACTTAAATAAATAAAAAAGTATACATATTAGGTATTGTCGTATCCGTAACGACCTGCTCTATAAAAATATCACATGAGCTAACCCCTCAAGTGAACACAGTAAAAAAAAAAAAAAAAAGTTGTCAAAAAAGCCTTTTGTCACCTTACATCACAAAAAGTGTAATACCAAGTGATCAAAAAGCTATATGCACCCCAAAATAGTACCAATCAAACCATCAACTCATCCCGCAAAAAATAAGCCCCTACATAAGACGATCGTCCAAAAAATAAAAAAAAAATATGGCTCGCTGAGTATGGAGACACTAAAACATGATTTTTTTGTTTTTGTTTCAAAAATATTATTGTGTAAAACTTAAATAAATTAAAAAATATACATATTAGGTATTCTCGTATCCGTAACGACCTGCTCTATAAAAATAGCACATCATGTAACCTGTCAAATGAATGTTGTAAATAACAAAAAATAAAAATGGTGCCAAAACAGCTATTTTTTGTTACCTTGCCTCACAAAAGTGTAATATAGAGCAACCAAAAATCATATGTACCCTAAAATAGTACCTACAAAATGCCACCTTATCTCGTAGTTTCCAAAATGGGGTCACTTTTATGGAGTTTCTACTTTAGGGGTGCATCATGGGGTCTTAAAAGTGACATGACAACTTAAAATTATTCCAATGAAATCTGCCCTCCAAAAACCATGTGGCGCTTCTTTCCTTCTGCGCCCTGCCATGTGCCCGTATAGCAGTTTACCACCACAAATGGGGTGTTTCTGTAAACTGCAGAATCAGGGTAATAAATATTGAGGTTTGTTTGGCAGTTAACCCTTGCTTTGTTACCGGAAAAAATGGATTAAAATGGAAAATCTGCCAAAAAAGTGAAATTCTGAAATTTCGTCTACATTTCCTTTAATTCTTGTGGAACACCTAAAGGGTTAATAACGTTTGTAAAATTTGTTTTCAATACCGTGAGGGGTGCATTTTCCAAAATGGGGTCATTTTCGGGTGGTTTCTATTATGTAAGCCTCACAAAGTGACTTCAGACCTGAACTGGTCCTTAAAAAGTGGGATTTGGAAATTTTCTGAAAAATTTCAAGATTTGCTTCTAAACTTCTAAGCCTTCTAACGTCCCAAAAAAATAAAATGTAATTTTCAAAATGATCCAAACATGAAGACATATGGGGAATGTAAAGTAATAACTATTTTTGGAGGTATTACTATGTATTTTAAAAGTAGAGAAATTGAAATTTGGAAGTTTGCTAATTTGTCTAAATTTTTAGTAAATTTGGTATTTTTTCATAAATAAAAATAAAATATTTTGACCCAAATTTGCCACTGTCATGAGGTACAATATGTGACGAGAAAACAATCTCAGAATGGCCTGGATAAGTAAACGTATTTCAAAGTTATCACCACATAAAGTGCCACATGTCAAATTTGCTAAAAATGGCCTGGTCCTTAAAGGGGTTTTCCCATCTTGGACAATGGGGGCATATCGCTAGGATATGCCCCCATTGTCTTATAGGTGCGGGTCCCACCGCTGGGACCCGGACCTATATTGAGAACGCGGCCCCTTAAAGAGAAGGAGGGCACACCGCGCATGCGTGGCCGCCCTCCATTCATTTCTATGGAGCCGCCGAAAATAGCCGAGCTTGCTCGGCTATTTCCGTCGGCTCCATAGAAATGAATGAGAGTGCACAGCAGCGGTGGGACCCGCACCTATAAGACAATGGGGGCATATCCTAGCGATATTCCCCCATTGTCCAAGATGGGAAAACCCCTTTAAGGTGAAAAACGGCAGGGTCCTTAAAGGGGTTCTCCAGGAATTAAAAAAAATGAAAATACTTAAATATTATTTTATAATAAATATATTCCCAAATACCTTTCATTACTTATAATCTCTGAATTTCTGTGAATCTCTGTGGGAATGGAGAAGATGAGGAGACATGAGAGGAGGGTGAGGTATGGTTAACGAGCAGCAGCTCTTGTATGCTGTCTCCATTACCACAGTCTGTCCTGTCCATCCTCTCTGTACTTCATGTCTCCTCATAAACTAAATTCC
Source organism: Rhinella marina (assembly GCA_900303285.1). Taxonomy (NCBI): domain Eukaryota; kingdom Metazoa; phylum Chordata; class Amphibia; order Anura; family Bufonidae; genus Rhinella; species Rhinella marina. The sequence goes on from ONZH01018418.1 coordinate 128,749, forward strand.
CCAGAGATTCAGCTAAAGATCTGTATTCATCTGTATTCAGGATTATAAGCCCTGACAAGTAGAGAAGAGGATGAGGCAGCTCTTTATCGCAGTGTTGTGAAGTAACTTGTTCTCCTGTGTGATTAGGACAGGTTTTGTGTGTACTACTAGGACGGTGGCCAATTTGTTTCCCCTGATGATTACTCCCCAGACAAAACGAGCCATTATAAATAATGAAAGGTATTTTGGAATATATTTATAATAAAGTAATATTTAAGTATTTTCATTTTCTTAAATCCCGGAGAACCCCTTTAAAGCGGCTCTGTCATCAGGATCAACCCTATTAAACCAGACATACTGGCTGGTAGAGATTATCATGCTGATTAAAACTGTACCTTTCTTTTGTGTGTATGATAAATAGCTGCAGAGAAATCTGCGTTTTTATTCATATGCAAATGAGCAATTGGAGCACTCAGAGGCAGGGCTAAATATTCTGAGCACTGCTATGTAACACCCCCTGTGCTCTGTACACGCCCCTCCCATTGACTGACAGGGCTAGACAGCAGGCTGAGGGCAGAGCTGTGTCCAGGAGCTGTGTGCTAGCAAGTAAATATCACATACACTATAGCTGCACCACACTGAGATCTGCTCAGAAAGCTAATACACATATCACTGCTTTATTCACAGGCACAATATATGATTATAAAGACACCAGTAATATATGTTCTCTGATGAGCCTAGAAAAGACAAGCAGCTTTATATGGTGATGTTATAGCTTGGAGGGGTAAGTTGTTGGTTTTGTATGTAGAGATCCCAGGTTTGAATCTCAAGAAAGACATCATGTTTTTTTCTTCCACATTTATCCCATAAGAAAAGTCTATGTCTTTATTATATTTAGGAAGCTAATAAATATTACTGGTTTCTTTATAGATATATATTGTGTCTGTGAATAAACCAGTAATAGGTTTTAGATAATATGGTTTTGAACCTAGGATTGCTAGATGCAAGGCAGACCACTATACCACTAAGCTATAGCATCAGCTAATGAGGATTTATGGTGTTTTTATGCTTATAAGGCAACACACATAATTGGTGTCTGTATAATCATATATTGTGCCTGTGAATAAAGCAGTAATATGTGTATTACCTTTCTGAGCAGATCTCAGTGTGGTGAAGCTATAGTGTATGTGAAATTTACTTGCTAGCACACAGCTCTGCCCTCAGCCTGCTATCTAGCCCTGCCAGTCAATGGGAGGGGGCGTGTGCAGAGCACAGGGGGTGTTACAGAGCAGTGCTCAGAATATTCAGCCCCGCCTCTTAGTGCTCGAATTGCTCATTTGCATTTGAATAAAAACGCTGATTTCTCTGCAGCTATTTATCATACATACAAAATAAAGGTACAGTTTTAATCAGCATGAGGAGCTCTACCAGCCAGTGTGTCTGGTTTAATAGGATTGATCCTGGTGACAGAGGGGGGTTAATAAGGGGTTAATAAGGTCCTGCACTGGCAGTGGACACGCCGCAGTTATGAAGAGGCACGGGCCTCTACATAACTTTGTCGTATCCACTGCTGATTCTAAATGTACGCCAGCTTCCTTGTGGTCTTACATTCAGACCATTTGCTACACCTGTAACAGGCATAGAAAATGATGAATGAGACGGGCCTGCCGACCTGTCCCCTTTCCCACCACGCCCCCTTTTTTTAGACCTGGGGTGAGCAGGGAACATAGCGTGCAACAGAATCTACACCAGATATACTCCACAAAAGTGGCGTATATCTGTTCGTAAATTACCTCCTTTGTTGTTAACCCACAGCACAAACCACGGCTAAAGTTAACTAGACAAAATACTTCTCTGACTACTAGGCTACCATCCTCAGTGAGGAAGCAAACACCCCCGGATCCTATGGCGCTGGCTTCCTCACTGAAGATGGCAGTAGGTTACAGTATGTGTGCCAAAAACTGGCATGGAAAATGATAAATGAGAGGGGCCTGCCGGCCCGCCCTCACCACGCCCCCTTTTTTAGAACTGGGATACGTCGTGTGGAAGGGGAAGAACTCGCAGATTCAGCTGCAAATCCCCTTTGCGACCGAATTTGTGACAGATATACGCCAAAAAGTGGCATATATTTATTCATAAATGAACCCCTATATTTTTTGTCTCTCCCTGATGAGAGGTTCACAGCTGTAAAGGTACTGGTGGTGGGGCTAATATTTAACAAAATGATATTTCTCATACTTTATATCTACTATTAACATGTTTATCCCTGCTTCCTATGACGTTTTAGGTGTAATTCAGGAGTATTAGGCTTCGACAGAAGAACTTATACGCAACGTTCTTCATTGACAGGAGGTCGCAAAATTACACCTTCATCTGCAAACAGTCATACTGTTTTAAGTGCTCCTCAAGGAGTAGTAACTTATTTACAGCTCTGCAAGCCAATTATTCCGAGAGTAAGAGCAAACTCATCAGGAGTCAGATCACATAATCCTTATATTCACAAGTCTAAAGATGAAGACACCTTAAAGCACAATAACTTAAACTCAGGTCTGGTTGTAAATGGTGTACAACTTGGGCTGGTACAACCGCGCTCACAAAATGTTCAACAAAGAGTGGAGAAAGTACAGTTCCATGTCTACCTACCTACTATGTGATCGGTACCGGTCTGAAGAAGAGGTCAGCTCCAAGTTTAACTCATTTAACCTGAAAAAAAAACAGAAGATGATCAAATTGCTACTATATGAACTGACGAAGGAGGTCTTCATCCTCCGAATCACGTTGTCTGTGTACAAATAAAGAATTCAAGAATATTCATGTTCCTGGTAATTTCCTGCTTCTGTCTGGCGCTGCCTGTAAAGTCCTTCTGTTTTTTTTTACTATATGAACTGTGGCATAGATGTACTATGGTATTGGATTACTATGATAGACCATCAAACTCAGGAATTGTTGGGATTAAGAATACTGTATTAGATGTCACACTTATGATACACAATTTGATTTTACAATTCATTTTCAATAAACAGAACAATGGTAAAAAAGTGAATGCCATTTGATATTTGCAGATCTTTTTTTTTTTTATATTAGTCAATATACAAAACAACATACCGGTAATTACTGTTGCTTTTTCTTGTGAAAGGTAATTTTACCTGTAAAGTTTGCGTCAACAGGCAGCACAACCATTAGATTAATTTCACGGGGGGTAGGGGGTGGATTTTTATGTCTCTCATATATTGTACCTAGCTTTACTACCACAAGATGAAAAAGAACTGTGTTTCAAAATATATAACACATATTTGGGGTCATTTATCAAACTGGTGTAAAGTAGAACTAGCTTAGTTGCTCATAGCAACCAATCAGCTTCCACCTTTGATTTTGGACAGCTCCTTTGGAAAATGAAAGGAGGAAGCTGATTGGTTGCTATGGGCAACTAAGCCAGTTCTGACATTATGTGATATGAATGTGGGATTCTCACTTCTGTGACCCCCACAAACCAGGAGATTGTGGGTCTTTAATCTGGCAGGCAGCAAATATACAGAAGTAAACTCACCAATAGAAGACAGGAGCGGAATGATAATAGCAAATGGATGAAGGAGATGGTAGCTCGGCAATGGAATATATGGGAGATGGTCAAGTTGACCTGAACCTGACTAGATCATTAATATAAACCCAGCACAATAGCTAGAGACAAATTAATATCTTCCCAACCTTCGTAGTACATGTACTGCACATCGGGAAGTGACTTCCCAACCCCCCGCCAAACATGTACAGCACAGCGAAAAACAAATAGACATGGTGACCGGGTTAAGATGGTTACTGACCCCAACAGCCTCCCATCTTACCTAAGGGCCCAGGGAGGTTTTACTCCCCTCCTCCCCCCCTTGACGCCCCAATCACTGCGATTGGCCAGTCAATGCAATTGCTCCTGCAATGTAAAACCCAGTGAGGGAGCTGCAGGTGGGCTCAGACGTTGGTGATTGGTGCTGAAATGGACAACACCGATCACCCCCGAGGTTAGACAAGGGAACACCAGTGTTTGTCGTCCTTTGTTAGTGATGTGATTGGCTGGTATACCAGCAAATGGCAGCACTAGAGAGGTAGAGGGAGAAAGAAGAAACTCTGCAGGTAAGTCATTCTAGTAGGTGCTGCGTGCGGAAAGGTTCTATGTGCCCCCCTGTGCTGTGTTGGCTGGCTGGGACCTATGGTGCACCACCACAGCATTCTGCTCTTTTACCGTGTGAAAAAAAGAATTTCTGGAACTGCTGCAGTGTTTAGTGATTACACATTTGCAGCAATTCCAGATTCCTGATCCCTGTCCCTTTCGTTTTTATTTTTAATTCAAAAAATGTATATGCCTAGCAATTTATTGCCCAAAACCCCAGATTGAAAATTGCTCGACCCGTGATGTGGACCCCAGTGAATGCAGCAGAGATTATGACATGCTCAGACAGCACATGGGCCTTGTTAAAAAAACTCAAATTAGACAGTATTGGAGTGTAGATATTTTTTTTACAACACTCCAATTTACAATATAACCAGGAAATGATTCAAACCTACTTTTAAATTTTTACATTGTAATGATAATAGACAGTGCCCACCTCATAATGACTCAAGAATTGGTAGTCTATTTAATTCAGCATCAAGTTTTCTAAGGTGTACACCCCCCAAAAAAACATCTGCATAGATAAGTCCCTTTTACACTTCAAAGGGAGGGTAAAATTCTACCAGTACCTGTTCAGCAAGGGGGCAAGGTATGGTATTAAAATGTATAAGCTCTGTGAGAGTACCTCTGGGTACACCCAAAGGTTCCAGGTTTATGAAGGAGACTAGCAGAAGGACCCCGCTTCGCTGGGTATATTTCATCTATTTCATTTAATGTTTGTGTGTGTGTTATTAAAAGATATCGAGAGTGACCTCTACAGTGCCCACCCCTTTAGCAGTGACCTCCACAGCAGCCTGCCCCTTAACTGTAACATCCACAGTGCCCTCCCCTTTAACTGTGACCTCCACAGCAGCCAGGGTGGCCACTGTCTTCACCCCAGAAAGCCAGACCTCATCGACCATGCCCCCAAACGTGAAGCCACGCCCCTGGTCCACATGAAGCCACACCCCTAAACATCCCCTGGCTCAGTGAAGACATGGAGGAGAAGCTGTCTGAGCGTGAGCTACTGAAAGGGTTGACATCCCTGCGTCCATCCAGGCACTGCGTCGGACGGAGGACAGGGAGCCAGAAAGCCAGAAAACCACACTATCCAGCCTAAAACCGGACATCTGGCCACCCTAACATCAGCCTGCCCCTAGGGTGGCCAGAGGTCCGGTTTTAGGCTGGACAGTGCGGCTTTCAGACTCCCTGTCCTCCGTCCGGTGCAGGGCTTGGACGGACACAGGGATGTCCTTTTGAACAGCTCACTCTCAGACAGCAGCACTGTGCAGTCTGAGCATGAGCTGCAGGGAGAAAGTCACTCTCCCTCCCACCCCTGCAGCTGACAGAAGTTGATTTTTACTTTCATTTTTTCAACCCTGTCGGCTGCGGAGTGCGGCATGACCTGACCGGGTCGGGGCGTGGTTTAGCGGGATCTGGGGGTGGGGCTTTTAAGTCCTTCTTTTGAGGGTGGCCTGAACTACAGGTCGATGCCATGGTAATTTCTGAGGAAACACAGAGGGTAGCAGTGGAAGAAAACATCTTTTGTTACTACGGAACGGTAAATATGTTGAATTTACATTATATTAGGTAATGATTGTTGATGAGTTAGTCTAAAACATAAGTTATATTTTTGGTAACCGGAATACCTCTTTAACAGTGTCATCCACAGCACTCTGCCCCTTTAAAGCAGACCTACAGCAGTGAAGGAAAATGGCTGGGTTGTTATGGAAACCTGGTATGAAACAGTGTGTGTGTGTGTGTGTGTGTGTGGAGACTAGGGTTGCAACGGTATGAAATTTTCACGGTATGATAACCGTCTCAGTAAATACCGCGGTATTACGGTTATCATGGTATCACAGTATCACACTCTCCCTCTCACTGGCTCACCATTGGAGCGCTGCTGCAGCGCCCGATGGGAGAGGGAGGGAGCGCCCTCCCTGTTAACCCTTCCATGCCGTGGTCCTTATGGACCGCGGCATGGAAGGGGTTAAACGGCCGACATCACTGCCAGCAGCGATGCCGGTCGTTTGAAGCAGAGTGTCAGCTGTATGCTGACACTCTGCTTCAACCGCTCGGCCATCCTGGAAATTGAGGGGGGGGGGGTTTAAATGAAAAATACAGTTTTGGGGAAGGAGAGGAGGGGGATCGGGGGCACCCGGGCCGGGGCACTTTTGGGATTACCTTACAGGATCTGATCCCCGCAGTCTCGGACTGCGGGGATCAGATCCTACAGCCAGCCCCCGTATCCTGTGATTGGCTAGTCTGAACAGACTAGCCAATCACAGCGATCGCCATTATGGGGGGAGCACGGCTCCCCCCGAGGCCTTTACTGTGGATGGCTGGCTGTGTTTAACAGCCGCCAGCGCAGCATGTAAGCCCCGCTGCACTGCGCAGCGGGCGTTTACATGCAGGACGTACCGGTACGCCCTGTAGCGCAAACTACCTCGCGCCCAGGATGTACCGGTACGTCCACTCCACTCCTATCTGGTCGCCAAGGGGTTAAAATGATAAAGGCCACCTACTTTAAGCTGCACAGTGGGGTGGTGTTCTCGGAGATGGGAGAACAGGTTTGAGGTATTCCCTCCTTTAGCTGCCACTTTACAACCACATTGCTTACAAATTGGATTTCCATCCTCACGTGCATTTGGTGGGTATCCAAAGTAGTCCCACACTGCTGACTTTAGTTTAGTCTTTTTTTTAGGAGGACAGAGACTTCGTGGAACCGGTTACCGCTGCAACCCTAGTGGAGACTAACTGCCTGCGAGCTTCTATTGGCTTATAAGGGTCATGTGACCAGGCTTCTATTGGGTAATGAATTTTTTGGGAATATCTCAGGAACGGTACGTCCTGGAGAGCTGAGACCCGTTCTAAAACCTTCCCGGACACCTGATGTACCTGTGTGCCAAATTTCGTGATTGTAGCTGCGACGGTGCGGATTCCTTTAGCGGACATACACACATACATACACTCAGTTTTATATATTAGATTCAACTGAACTGAACCCCCAGAATGACACCCCATCCTAGGAATTGGTAGAAAAATAGTGTGTGCACCCACTGCTAGATCAGGGTTACCACCTCTATGTGGATGACTATTACACCAGCGTAACCTTGTTTAAGTTCCTAAGTTCTAGAGGTATTGTTGCTCATGGCATGGTACACAAAAGTCAGAGAGGCCTCCCTAGATCCATGCTCAGGTAATCACTCAGAAAGGGTGATAGCAGGGTTCTGCTAAATGAGAACATAATGATGGTTAAAGGCTATGTTGGTGACAATTTTGTTTATAATTGCCTTTTACTCATTTTGGGCTAAAATAGGTCTTTATTAAAAATATTGAGCCGTTCTGTCACAAAGGGTTAACCGTTTGTTTAGCTGTGTGAATCCTACTTTCACTTTGTGCCAATAAACCTTATCTCTAAATTACTAAAAGGTCATAAACACCTATTTAAGCCACAATCTTATCACTAAGATAAGAACTGAGCTATAATGAATGTTTATAAGGTAAGAGATAAGGAGCCCGTCAGCTGAGCTGCCTGACGGAACAGAGTAAAAATTCAGATCCTCTTACTAGAGAAACTCAAGCCTGCACACGGACAAAGGTTCAATGTTTAATCAAAGACCAATTGAAAAAAATGAGTTTTAGCTCAAAATAAGTCAAATGCATTAATAAAAAATTGTCTTGAAAGGTGTATATAGCTTTTAAGTATGAGGACAAGAGGAATGTCCTTGTACTGACCACAGTTCAAGGTAACACCAGCTCCCCTGCTACTGTACGAGATACCACTACCACTATCCCCAAGCCAGACTGCATCGTGGACTACAATTCAAACATGGGAGGGATTTATCTGTCAGGAGCCACACAGTGCAATGTGGGAAACAAAGCTGCGGTTACAGAAGCTGTCTTTGCACATTCTCCAAATGGCATTGTATAATGCTTACATGTTATTTCGATCTGCAAGTCAGACAGGAACATTCCTTCAGTTTCAAGAGGTGGTGATTAAGGCCCTAGTTTTTCAAACTCTGGAAGAGGAAGGCCCCAGTACTTCTAGAAGTGATGGTGCCCATATCATACCAGTGAGTGTGTTCCAAAAGAGGGATATCAAAGGACACCATTTATCACTGCGATACTTATCCTGAACAAAATAGCCTCTACATAAAGGATTGCTTCAGAGTTGTCATGCAATAACCTGTTGCACTCCCGTGGTGAGTACGGTCACACTATGGCGGTGGAGCTCTGTTGCTATGGCAACTAGACCCGCTGACAGTGGGGCTACTCGAACTATTAGGGAGACCAATCAGGCTCTGTGCCAGTGTCTTGAGGGCGGACTATTTAAACAAGCAGCTGCTGGCTACAGTTGTCTGTGATTGGCATTCCTGCATCACTAGCTGGTTGTGTGTTTGATACTCTGGATCACTAACCTTTTAGCTGTTTTTCTGACATTGCCTCTGATTACTGATTTTGCCCTGACGTGACCTCCTGGAATTTGACTCTGTCTGTTATTTGACCTTGCTTGATTTTGAATATTGTTTGGTATTTGACTCTGCTAGTTTGTGACCTCGCCCTTTGCCTGCTGCCTCTGCACATAGCTAAGAAGGGATTGTCTTCCAGTTGTGCAGTCACTTAAGACAGATTGTGCAGGTAGGTAGGGACAGTGGTGTGGGTGGAGTTCAGGGCTGTATTGTTCTCTACCATTTCATGACAAAAGTGTCACACTCATAGAGGACAGGTTATTCATTTTATCCTCTATGCAACCTGTAATTTTACCACCTTATTTCAATCAGATATATTCCTCACAGCTTACATGTTCACTTTTCACCATCCACTACACCAGGGGTGGCCAACCTTACAGACACAAAGAGCCACAAAAAAAACGTATGACTGGCAGGAGCCACAAGGTATACATTTAGACAAATATGCGTGCACATGACAGTATTACTGCAATTGAGTTTTCAAACATTTAAAAGTGTATTTAAACCACCTTTCCTACCGGTCAGATGACTGCCTTATGCTCAGATCACCGCCCCATGCTCAGATGACTGCCCCATGCTCAGACGACCGCCCATGCTCAGATGACCCCTCATGCTCAGATAACTGCCCCATGCTCAGGATGACACCCTCATGCTCAGATGACACCCTCATGCTCAGATGACGCCCTCATGCTCAGATGACCCTCATGCTCAGATGACACCCTCATGCTCAGAGACGCCTCATGCTCAGACGACGCTCATGCTCAGACGCCGTCCATGCTCAGATGACCCCTCATGCTCAGATGACCGCCCTCATGCTCAGATGACCGCCCATGTTCAGATGAACACCCTCATGCTCAGATGACACCCTCAATGCCTCAGATGACCGCCCTCATGCTCAGATGACTGCCCTCATGCTCAGATGACACCCTCATGCTCAGATGACCGCCCCATGCTCAGATGACACCTATGCTCAGATGACCGCCCTCATGCTTAGATGACCGCCCATGTTCAGATGACCCCTCATGCTCAGAATGACCGCCCATGCTCAGATGACCCCCATGCTCAGATGACCGCCTGTGTTCAGATGACACCCTCATGCTCAGACGACCGCCCATGCTCATATGACTGCCCTCATGCTCAGATGACCACCCTCATGCTCAGATGACCCCCATGCTCAGATGACCGCCCATGTTCAGATGAACACCCTCATGCTCAGATGACCGCCCTCATGCTCAGATGACACCCTCATGCTCAGATGACACCCTCATGCTCAGATGACACCCTCATGCTCAGATGACACCCTCATGCTCAGATGACACCTCATGCTCAGATGACCGCCCTCAATGCTCAGATGACCGCCCTCATGCTCAGATGACCGCCCTCATGCTCAGATGACCGCCCTCCATGCTCAGATGACCGCCCTCATGCTCAGATTACACCCTCATGCTCAGATGACCGCCCATGCTCAGATGACACCTATGCTCAGATGACCGCGCCTCATGCTTAGATGACCGCCCCATGCTGAGATGACCGCCCCATGCTCAGATGACCGCCCCATGCTCAGATGACACCTCATGCTCAGACGACCGCCCATGTTCAGATGACACCCTCATGCTCAGATGACCGCCCTCATGCTCAGATGACACCCTCATGCTCAGATGACCGCCCTCATGTTCAGATGACACCCTCATGCTCAGATGACACCCTCATGCTCAGATGACGCCTATGCTCAGATGACCGCCCTCATGCTCAGATGACACCCTCATGCTCAGACGACCGCCCATGCTCATATGACTACCCTCATGCTCAGATGACCACCCTCATGCTCAGATGACCCCCATGCTCAGATGACCGCCCATGTTCAGATGACACCCTCATGCTCAGATGACCGCCCTCAATGCTCAGATGACACCCTCATGCTCAGATGACCGCCCTCATGTTCAGATGACACCCTCATGCTCAGATGACACCCTCATGCTCAGATGACGCCCTCATGCTCAGATGACCGCCCTCATGCTCAGATGACCGCCCTCATGCTCAGATGACCGCCCCTGCATGCTCAGATGACGCCCATGCTCAGATGACGCCCATGCTCAGATGACCGCCCTCATGCTCAGATGACCGCCCCATGCTCAGATGACACCTCATTCTCAGATAACGCCTATGCTCAGATGACCGCCTCATGCTTAGATGACCGCCCCATGCTTAGATGACCGCCCCATGCTCAGATGACCCCTCATGCTCAGATGACCGCCCCATGCTCAGATGACCGCCCCATGCTCAGATGACCGCCCCATGCTCAGATGACGCCTATGCTCAGATGACCGCCCTCATGCTCAGATGACACCCTCATTCTCAGATGATGCCCATGCTCAGATGACCCCCCCCTCCATGCTGAGATCATGTGGGGGGAGGGAGGTGATTTGACATAGGGGAAATCTGACCATGGGGTGTCTGGTTTTTTGGGTGTGTGATGTGAACACTTGTGGGGGGGGGTGAATGAGGGGGGGGGGGTTATTTTGTGGGTCTGATGAGGATTTGAGGGTCTTATCTGAGCTCATACTACCTCCATGTCAGATAAGACCAGACCCCCATGATCAGTACTTTAATAAAAAAAAAAAGTCATTCATTTACCTTGGCTTTACTCTCACTGCTGTACTTTGGGGTACTTGGCGCTCTCTACAGTGTCCTGACGTGCACAGCGTCAGGTCAGAGCACGGACCTTCCACGTGATAAGTCCTAATGCTGTGCACGTCAGGACATAGAGGAGCGCGCTGCTGGGAGGAGCCTAAAGGTAAAGCTCCCCTGCGATCCCGTTCTCAGTAATGGCAGAGGAGAGCGGGCCGCTCCGCTCCCCTGCAATCTTTAGTGATGGGAGAGGGCCGCTCCACTTCCCTGTGAGCCGCACATTATGGCAGAGGGAAGCGGGACGCGCCTCTCCCCAGTGAGCCGCAAGCTACATGGCAAGGAGCCGCATGCGGCTCGCGAGCCATGGGTTGGCCACCCCAGCACTACACATTCATTTCAGGAGAACACCTGTGGGGTCAGAATGCTCACTAAACCCTTTGAAAAATGTATTTGAGGGGTGTAGTTTTCATAATGGGGTTTCTACTGGAGGGGTATCTCATAAGCTCTTCAAATACAAACTAGCACCTGAAAACCATTTCAGCAAAATCTGGCCTTCAAAATCCATAAGGCACTCCTTCCCCTATGAGTCATGCAGGCATCATGTCGGCATCATGTTTTAAACATGCTTATATTTTTTGGGGACATTACAAGTCACATAAGTTTGGCATTAATTTTTTGGTAAGTTTCAAGAAAATTTCCAGAACCTATTTATTTAGGGACCAATGGAGCACCTTATGGATTTTGGGTTCTCCCAGAGGTGGGACCTGCACCTATCTGACATTGGTGAGATATCCTAGCAATATGCCACCAATGTATGAGATGGGTATAACCCTTTAAGAGCAGAGAAATTTAAATTTGCCATAAATATTAAGTACAATGTGTCATGAACAGTCACTCGGATATGTAAAAGCATTCCAAAATTATTAGCACATAAAGTGACATGTTAGATTTAAAAAATGATGCTACATCATAAGGGCCAAAACTAGCTTCATCCTTAAGGGGTTAAAACATTTCTTTTAATTCCAATATGGAATAGCAGTGGGCTTGAGCAATGGTACAGTATGATGTAGTGCAATACTTCTATATTACAGTATATTATCCCTGATATATTACTAACTTTGGAAAGATCTAACAGTGTACAAAGATGGAAGATGTTGGTGCATTGATTAGGCCCCTGCTGCTATGACAACTCATTGACACCCTACAATACCCTGGGTGCCAAGGTGCCAATAAAGGGGACAGTGTCTCTGTTAAAACCTTTAGATTCCACGGTGACTATTAACAGTGGCATTTTTTAGATTAAACTGCTGGGATTGGATTGGAGCTATATCCAATCTCAGCAACTCCAGCAGGATGTCAACTGTATATACCAACTACCGATAGATAAAAAAATGTTTGTAGTCAGCTCTCCCCGTTGTTTGACTCTTTTTTCAACCACGTGGTATGTATGGTTTTTCTTGAATAAAGCCACGATTCATGGATTGTGTGATGCTGGACTATTTTCTACTTTCTGGCAGCTGGCACCCACTGCAGATGGAGTGGGCGCAGTTTCTGTGTGTGCACCATCCCATCAATGTAATTATACTCACATTTGCAGTAGGTAGTACAGTTACGTTCATATACAGGAAGGGGCTAATCAAGCTAAGCCAGATCTCGTGAAATCATGCTATGCTAGAAGGCTCTGATGTGGTCTCCTAGCAAACCATTATGTATTTGCATACAGAGCTCCCTCAATATTGGGGCCATATATCAGTAACAGAAGGGGGGGAAGGTTGGTTGATCTAGACAGTACCAGAAACAAAATGCTCAGGGGGACACATCAGTATGGTAAAGTAATGTACAGTTGAAGTGTATGACCTAGTGCCGGGGTGGCCAACCCACGGCTCACGAACTGCATGCGACTCCTTGCCGTGTGATTTGCGGGTCGCAGGGGAGAGGCGCATCCCGCTTCCCTCTGCCAAAATATACGGCTCGCAGAGGAGCGGCCCTCTCCCATCACTGAAGATTGCAGGGGAGCAGCGCTTTAGGCTCCTCCCAGCAGCGCTCTCCTCTATGTCCTGACGTGCACAGTGTCCTGTACATGGAAGGTCCGCGCTCTGACCTGACGCTGTGCACGTCAGGTCACTGTGGAGAGAGCGCCAAGGTTCCAACGGCAGGCAAGGTAAATGCCTGGAACAGTTTTTTCTTTAATTTATTAAAGTACTGATATTTGGGGTCTTATCTGACATGGGGGTAGTATGAGCTCAGATAAGACCCCCAAATCCTCATCGGACCCACAAAATAAGACCCCACATCCCCCCAGTGCTCACATCACACATCAAAGATCAGATCTCCCCTATGTCAAATCACCTTTCCCCCCCCACACACATGATCTCAGCATGGGGGGGGGTATCTGAGCATGGACGGTCATCTGAGCATGGGGTGTCATCTGAGCATAAGGTGGTCATCTGAGCTGGGGCGGTCATGTGAGCATGAGGGTGTCATGTGAGCATAAGGTGGTCATCTGAGCATGGGGCGGTCATCTGAGCATGGACGGTCATCTGAGCATAAGGCGGTCATCTGAGCATAAGGCGGTCAACTGAGCATGGGGTGTCATCTGAGCATTGGGTGTCATCTGAGCATGGAGTGTCATCTGAGCATGGAGTGTCATCTGAGCATGGAGTGTCATCTGAGCATGGAGTGTCATCTGAGCATGGGGTGTCATCTGAGCATAAGGCGGTCATCTGAGCATAAGGCGGTCATCTGAGCATGGGGCGGTCATCTGAGCATGGACGCTCATCTGAGCATGGGGTGTCATCTGAGCATAAGGCGGTCATCTGTGCATGGACGGTCATCTGAGCATGAGGGGTCATCTGAGCATGGGGTGTCATCTGAGCATAAGGCGGTCATCTGAGCATGGGCAGTCATCTGAGCATGAGGGTGTGAATTGCTTTGAGTAGTAACGACTGAATAGAAGCCAGATTTGAAACACATTGTGAAAAACAAAGATTGCCAGAAGTATCACTAAAGTTGTCTACATTACAGGCTGAGCATGAGGCGATCATCTGAGCATGAGGGCGGTCATCTGAGCATGAGGGCAGTCATCTGAGCATGAGGCTGTTATCTGAGCATGAGGGTGTCATCCTGAGCATGAGGGTGTCATCCTGAGCATGGGGCAGTTCTCTGAGCATGAGGGGTCATCTGAGCATGGGCGGTCGTCTGAGCATGGGGCGGTGATCTGAGCATAAGGCAGTCATCTGACTGGTAGGAAAGGTGGTTTAAATACACTTTTAAATGTTTGAAAACTCAATTGCAGTAATACTGTCGTGTGCACGCATATTTGTGTAAATGTATAGCTTGTGGCTCCTGGTGGTCATACGTTTTTTTTTGTGGCTCTTTGTGTCTGTAAGGTTGGCCACCCCTGACCTAGTGAAAAAATTGCAGCTATTGAGTCTTTTCTAAACAAAAAAACTAACTATGTTCCAATTATATCTGCCTTCTCATGTGATAAGGATGTGAGTCACATTTGGCTGCATGGCTGGCATAACCTTTAGAATTCATGCCAAATCACAATCAAGTTTAAAGTACAACCTATTAGCAGATTATAACATAGATCATTTTTTTAACCACTGAATCCTTAAAGGTGTTGTCTAGGTTCAGAGCTGAACCCGGATATACTGTATGCTCTTTTTCACCCAGGCAGCCCCTCTGAGATGAGCATCGGATCATTACATGTTCCAATGCTCTCCCTTGCCCTGCGCTGTATTGCACAGAGCAAGGGCTCTTTTGTTTACATTTTTCACTCTTGGCAGTGTTGCCGGTGACGTCATCGGCACTGATGGGAAGGCTTTAGCTCTAGCTTTACAGGATAGGGCAGCACTAAAGCCCACCCATCGGTTCTGGTGACATCACCAGGCTCATTGCTAGGCGGAAGCCTCCACCTAGCAGAGACCCGGTAAGTCACCGGATCTAATGAAAAAGCCCTTGCCAAGCATGATTGGGTGGAAGCATGGAATGGGTCCACATAAGCAAACGGCGGCCAAACAGCTGGTGCCCATGCATTGTGGACCGCTATTTGGGATCTGCAGCACGGCCACGGGGCACACACGTTTGTGTTCATGAGCCCTTACATAAATTTTGCATGTTTTTTTTACCACTGAAAAAATTGCCAGAACAACTACATCCATTCTTTGGTCACAGGCATATTTTGTGGGGGTCATATATTATGACTCCCTATAAACTGCTACTCTTCGCCAGTCTATATGGAGGAGACACCTCGTCA
Organism: Rhinella marina; assembly: GCA_900303285.1. NCBI lineage: Eukaryota > Metazoa > Chordata > Amphibia > Anura > Bufonidae > Rhinella > Rhinella marina. Next base: position 144,227 of record ONZH01018418.1, read on the forward strand.
TTTATGGCCCAAGAGATTGAACATGTTACCGATCCAATTAGAGGGCGGCGCCGAAAAAAAACTGCTCACTTGGGAATCCTTTTGGTCTGAATAAGGCCTCTTTCACACAAGTGTGACGGATTAGGTCCTGATGTGTTCAGGGTGCATTCAGGAAAACTCGCACCATTTTGCAAGCAAGTTCAGTCAGTTCTGTCTGCGATTGCATCCAGTTGTTCTGCGCGGCAGCAATGTGTTTTGATGCGTTTTTCACGCATCCTGAAGGTTTACAAACAACATCTCTTAGCAACCATCAGTGAAAAACGCATTGCACCGCACTTGCTTTTCACTGAAGCCCCATTCACTTCTATGGGGTCAGGGCTGCGTGAAAAAAACGCAGAATATAGAACAAAACTGATGCGTGAAAAAAAACGCTCATGTACACAGACCCATTGAAATGAATGGGTCAGGATTCAGTGCGGGTGCTATGCGTTCACTTCACCCATTGCACCCGCGCGGAAAACTCGATCGTGTGAAAGGGGCCTAAAAGACATGATCTCAAGATCTATTGATCTTATATAAATTTTTTGGGGAAGCTGGATTTTCTTGTTTTATTTTAGACACTGATTTAATTCTGGCGCCCGGAATGCTGGAGGACGTGCCTAATTTATGACGAGACCTGCACCTAGTCATGAATTGAGTGCATCCACTGGCAGTGCAGGGGATATCAAAGACTGGTGTAAAAGGCTGGTCTTTGATAATTGACCCCCAGTTTCACAGATCATTAAGAAGAGATTCTTTGAAAAGTTAGTGCAGTGTCAGTGAAACACAGATGGCACACAGACAGCAAAAAACGGACACATGACCCAACAGGGATCCTTCACGGACAGCTTCACGGATGCATCACTGACCACCTTCTCACGGATTTGAGCACAGACACGGACATGTTAATGAGGATTTAGTCTCAAAAACAGTCTTAAAAGTCACCTTTTCATGGAGATGTGTGCCTATTTTCAGCTCACACATTTTCATTTGCATACTTATTAGGCCAGTCTTAGTGAATATGAACCTGTTGTACAAAAAATGAACCACTAGAGGTCAGACTAATAGCAATACGCCTAGTCTAATTCATGAAGTGCCGTGGGACTTTTGTCTGCACGGCCAAATGGCTGTTCATTTCGGGGGACTCCATGGGGTACGGGGTCCCCTTTCTCAGTGGGGGAGCCAGTGGTAGGACCCCCAGCGATCTGATAGTTATCTCCTATCCTGTTGATACGGGATAACATAACCTGAATACCCCTTTAACCGTTTCAGTACCGGGCCACTTTTCACCTCAAATCCCAGGCAGTTTTTTGCAAATCTGACATGTGTCACTTTATGTGGTAATAACTTTGGAACGCTTTTACGTATCCAGGCCATTCTGAGATTGTTTTCTCGTCACAT